>JAWPHD010007842.1:2500-122954 GCA_037043455.1 Cyrtodaria siliqua | reverse complement strand
GTGGGGGGCGTTAGTAGCTAGCTGTAAGTAATATTTCTAGCATAATTTTTCGAGTTTATGCAATTTAAACTGCTTCTCGCGGGCCATAGGCTCGAGAGTGCAGTATAAATCGCATATAAGAAAAACATGCTATAAATGTTTTGTACCAGAGCCATTTATCCAAGTACGCGCGTGCAAGAAGTTTAAGGGCGTTGCAGTTTTCAGTATTTAGTAAACATAACAACTCGATCCAATCAAGAAATAGCATTATCACGTGGCAATGGGCATGACCCATCTTTTGATTATTACAGCCAACCGCCTTTGTATATTATTGGGCAAGTGCAATGTCAAGGAGTGCTGTTTTTGGTAATGGTTTAGTCGTTTTGATTGACAGGTTGTGTGTAAAGATTACAACTGTGCACGCATAAAATTGAGTAGACAACTGCCGAATCTGCCATTTATAGCACGACTGAAATATACCGGCATTTATAGCACGGTTTAGGTGCAGTGCAGACCTTCAGGTTTATGAAAATTATATCATAAGCAAGAACAAAGGAAAACCATTAGAGCTATGGTACAATATGCAATTATGGCCTTTTTCTTATTTGGTGAGCATCATGCAGCAATATTCGGATATTAAAAAAAGTTGCACTGAAGTCCAATTTATTTTTAGCCAGGAAGTTGGGGTGGGGACATGTTCATGAAGTAAACCAAGGGGAAAAAGTGTGGCCGGTAGGGGACTCAAACCCGGGACCCCTCGCTTACAGGGCAAGTGCTCTACCAACTGAGATAACCAGTCCACCGGGTAACCAATATCACCCCACTCCTATCCCTTTTAACAGCCACCCCAATTCTTCCAGACTCCCGGTCCCGCGTTCACCATGCTATCCCACATTCACCGAATTATCATTGTCAGTGAAATAAACCAAGGGAAAAAACTTCGGCTGGTACGGGACTCAAACCGAGGCCCCTCGCTTACAGGGAGAGAGAGTTCTCTACTGTAACCAACTGTGCTAACCGGGCCGCCAATATCACGCCACCAACCCCCCCCCCCCCCCCCATGGTATATTTGCAATATATATACTGGCACTCTATCGAAAAACTATGGGAACACGCTATATATATATATATATTTATATATATATATTATAACATATAAAGTATACTCACAAATAAAAGGCTCTTTAAGACTTTTCCTGAATGTGTTGAGTTGGTGGGTGGGGGAAACTGCTGCCCATGTCAGGCCTGATTGCACATAACAGACACATATTTAACGCATGACATGTTATCGCCTTTGCAACACACCATGTTGTACTACTTTAACATGTATGTGTTAGACCTGACACATGTCAATTGTTTAGTTATACCTAGTAGTAGGCCTAGATTGTTTACACTTTTATCGCGCCGTTTTATGACGTCATTAATGTGTTCCGTGAAGATAATATACTTATAGAAACAGCTGCTTCTTCCATAATAGTTCTGCGGCAAATCGTTCGTACACGTTTCAAGGAAAACTCAAAATTACTGATACGGTTTAATTTCATGGACAACTAATGAGTATTATTAGACTGAATTTAGCACCTATGTGTGCAAATTTGTAACACGAAGACGCATGCGCAAAGACACGCGAAGACACAAAATGCGTTAACTTTAATTGGCAATTTTGCATAAGATTGAACATAATTAACAATTAAAACTATGACCGATTGCTAGTAAATAATATTATTGATATTTTAGTTGGAATATATTTATTAATACTGCCATTCTCGCAAAGTAATAGGCCCATAACTGAAGGCTACACTTGTTGAAAGATCGCAACGTTTTGAAATATGGATCATGTTTGAAAGTGTATTTTACAGCCAAACGGAAGTATATCGTAATAAAACTCACGGTAATCGAAAGGCCAAACTAATATGAATGATACAAATCTAATATCATCACAACATTCAAAGTAAAATCGGAATTATAAGCTTTCTAAAACACAACGTATGCGTGGACTTTCCGAAGTGCGTGTGGATCTCACATGACACCGGTCCATGTGGTAAGTAGCATACGCATCTATGGGTCCTTTATTCAAGGTCATGCAGTTTTCATGTCCAGTCATACTCCTAAACCCCTTCTTCTTCTTCCGAGTAAAGAGCTAGGATCTTCATAGATCATAATTAGCTCTTAAAATAATGAGACGCCAGAGGCGTAGCTTCCTGTAGGCCATGTAGGCCGCGGCCTAAACTTTTTTCTGAGAAATCGAAAAAATAAAAATGCCAAAAAAGCGATAAAAATCGGAGGCCTAGGTGGGTAAGGGGGGGGGGGGGGGTAGCTTCTTTTTAGTTATAAGATATATAATTTACGGTAAAAAGGTAAGGATATTGATGCTCTTATAGACATATTCACCGGTACGAAATATACGCCAAAACGCACCTCCGACAGTCTAGCTGAAAAATAATACGGGGGAGCAGAACTAGGCCTACACATCATATTCAGCCAAGCTACGCACCTGGACGCAACCTAATTTGCCTATGTGTTTTCAATAGACCGTTGCACATTAAAGTAATGTCTACATGTTCAAGGTCAGTGTGAATACTGATGTACTTTTGGTGTTCATTCCAATAAGATGTCCAACAATTTCAGATAATGAGATGAAACTGTTTCCCTATCATTAATATATTGGGCGTGAACATCACTTAATTTCAAGGTCAAGCATCTTGCGCAAGACATTTCCCTTGGCTTTGTCCGTCTGATGGGAATGGTAAATAACTTCCAAAGGCTATCCTGTCTGCATGTTAAGTAATTATTTCAATCTTTCTGACAGTAAGAGTAGGGCAGGGTTTCATGATAATTTTATTTCTTCACCTGCCTAATTTGTGAAAAAAGTATTGAATACATGCATTGTTTTTGTGGGAGCAGGATAATATGAAACATTTTAGATAAACTTTCTTCTATGAACATATCCAGAACAAAACAATATTGAACAAGTTAAGTGGTGGAAATATTTTCCAAAATAAATAAAATAATAATAATAATTAAAAGAAAGAAATTAATAATAATAATTGTGAAGCAAATCGGCCACAGTTGTAAAAAAAATGACTTGAATTGTGAGTAAGTGTCAGATGAACTTGAATAAGCATGATCAGTATAATTATGTATGCATACTTTTTTTTAAGAGACTTCTCAGGATGATCCAATCTATTCCTATTTCCTAAATGTAAATGCCTTCACTTAACAGCAATGATCAGGTAGGAAGGAATAGGAATGAATTGTTTCATGTGATACTGAATGTCGCGTTGTAAACCTTCTCGCCTCTCACCGCTGCAGGTTCGAATCCCACTGGGAGCTCGACTTGTGAGGATGTGTCGATCCTTACGGATGGCGGGAGGTGTATAGTACTGGTTCTATAGTACTAGTTCTACCCAAGACAAGTGGGTGGTCTGCCTCCACCACCCAAAAATCCACCGTCATATATAATCTTACTTGTGTTGAAAATGACGTAAAACACCATACAAACAAACAAACAAATCATTGCTGATGTGTCATTTGAAATAATCAGTTTGTTTAATACCTTTTCCCAAGTCACCACTCTCTTCATCCCCTCTTGAAATTAAAATTGCGTCGAACGTCACTGACTGACGTAATCAGCATTGAAAATTGTCATAATGGTGACGTACTATTACGTCTACAGTACAGTACGTGCTTGACTTTGTCTACAAAGAACAAAAAAGGTTTACGTTTGTGCTTTTAAGTAAAAGAAAGGATATTTCACTTACCGCCTTTGGTTTCGCAAAAACAATTTAAGGATAAAAAGGTAGGCGAATAATTATTATTTCATATAACTATTGTTTCAGGCTAATTTTATTATTAATAAGTGTAATTGAGACTTAAATGGCGCAGTAGGTTGTTAAATACAATTTGAACAAAAAGCAATGACACAGTTCACACAATCTTAGACATTTATTACTATTAGGTAGGATGGTCAGCTCTTAGCCAGCTTTCTTAGTCCTTTTGTCATATTGTATTTTAAATGAAATTGGACTGCTTTCAAGTGAAAATATTTTCACCGCATGTAGATCTAATATAAAAAAATAGATCTTTATTTACTTTTATTTAAACATAATCAAGCATTAAATCGTTGATTGTGTTGTTGCTGAACAGTGGCAAGCGTCGTTTTAACTTAATAGACTAGAGCGATTAAATAATGTGTGTAATACTCATACTGTTATGCCTTACAGTGTACATCAGTGGAGTTTTATAAACTCTGTGCAAAATCAAAACATCTGCTCGAGTGCTTCTACATCAAATTTGATTCATATTTTGGATTGTTTTTACATTTGTTGGTGTTTCTAAATAAATCATTTTAACTTATACTTTTACTGCAATCAAAGACTGGTTATAGTTTTGCCCTTCACAAAGGTAGTACCTAGTACTGTGAGTGTAATGCCAGTGATGGTCCTTGATTGGAAAATAAAAGTTATTCTATTTTGTTCTATTTTTAGCCAGAAAACCAGGCTATTATATTCTATCTTTATTTTTTTAAATAATAAATATTGACGCATTCACTTTTAGTTAAACGTAATCAAGCATTAAATCGTGGATTTTGTTGTTTTTGAACAAATTAGATTGTAAAAAATAAATAAAATAAATATGTTGAATGTACTGAGCCTGCGAAAAACATTGAATAGATAGAGGAGAATCGAAAACAAACTATCTTAATTTACATTTATGTTATATTCAATGCACAAGATCTCGCTTCGCTCGGTGAAATTAGATATATAACGTCGATGTAATCTCGGTGTAATTAGCTTCATTTTCCTTCGAATAACACCTCGCTCCGCTCGGCGTTCATGTGAGGTTATAACGACGTGATAGAAATACGATTCACCTGCACGGTGAATCGTATTTCTAGCACAATGCAACTTTACTGGCAGGTAACTCTAGCTGGTTGACGAAGATTTTTATTGCCTTAGTATGGCAATTTCAGAAAATCAACAACGCGTTAACAGTAAGGCGAGCTTACGCTCGCGATTAATGGCTTGTGATTTCTGGTGCACTTGTCAAGTTCGATTTTTATCACAACATGCAGCATACCATGAAGAATAACGAATGTGATCGTCGTTACATTGCAACCCCTCCCTGAAAGGTATTCAGTCTCTGAATCAGTAGAAATAATGGTAAGAATAGCTGCAGGTAAGTAGCCGGTTCTGCTTATGAAAACAACTCAATTTAATTTTTCGTAACATAACATCTGTCAGAACAAAGGGAGATCACTTCGTTTTTCTTCATTAAAAGTAAATTACTGATTGAATATACATCAGAGGAACTAGTTTAATGAGTGAATGTTGTTAATTGCTATATGGTAGAGTGAGACACTCATAACGAGATTAATTAATGTGCATCTGGCACTAACATATTTACATCATTACATGTTCGAATTCTAAATAAACATCAACAAACTAGGTTAACCGACCAATCTGTGATCATAAAATGGACACACATCTAATTTTGTGTAGGCGATAGACTCACACTTTACCATAGATATTCAAGCAAGTTTACTGCAAAAACTAAGGTATTTACTGTGTGATTTTTTTTTAAAAAACACTACATTTCATGTACATGCAGGCAACTGATTCAATATATCTCTTTCAAAGTCGAATCTTGAATATTAGCATCCTCTACTATGTTAGATATTTTTATTTTATTAAAGAACCAAACGATGAAAATCAAGTAACACACATTATATACCCTACTGCGATTTTGATAAAATCTCAACAATTTGGCAATGGAAAATTATGAATTCACAATTTAATTTTAGCAATAAGTGTTTTAATTCTAAACAAGGCTCTTCAAGGTTAAGAGTATTTATATTTACCTTTAAAATTGTTAGAGGTAATATTTAATTCAAATTTCAATGTTTTTAATATCTATCAATGGTTAACAATGTATGATGTGAATAAAACATTGCTTAGAACAAGAACAATATATTAAACATGAACACATTTACAAAAGAATGGTGTATAAAATAATAAATACGTGCATCTTTCTCTTATTAACCTGCATACTGTAACATACTCTACCAGCGGGTAGGTAAACATCAATCGTGCATAACACTCTGAACTATTAAAAACCACTCTTGCCATTTTCCGTTAATCTCAAACCTAAAGCCAACACTACCGGCAGGTAATATAATGTTTATCCTTATCTCTCCTTATTTTGACAATAAAACAACACCATGTTAACGAAAAGTATAATCGTTATAACTAAAGCAATATTTTCATAACTCTAATATTTATGTTATGTATGATAACATTTCACACATTCTAACTTTCATTTCAGCAATTGGTTGACCCATGTATTATGTTTCCAGTGAAGACAAAGAACGGTAGCAGGGTAAGACCCTGTATTATTCGGTCCAGAGGTCAACCGCTTCTTTTTACTACTTCTAAAATATCCACTATTAAAATGATAACAACATCTGGACTACTATCTGGACTTCAGCTTCAAAATTATGTCATTACAATGACTACATCAACTTCAACTTAAAATCTCAGTCATATCAATGACTACATCAATGTCTCGTATAAGTTCTTCAACTTAAAATATCTGTCATATCAGTGACTACATCAACGTCTCACATAATTACCTCAACTTACAATATCAGTCATATCAATGACAACAACAACGTCTCATATAAGTACTTCAACTTAAAATATCAGTCATATCAATGACAACAACAACGTCTCATATAAGTACTTCGACTTAAAATATTTGTCATATCAGTGACTACATCAATGTCTCACATAAGTACCTCAACTTACAATATCAGTCATATCAATGACAACAACAACGTCTCATATAAATACTTCAACTTAAAATATCTGTCATATCAGTGACTACATCAACGTCTCACATAAGTACCTCAACTTACAATATCAGTCATATCAATGACAACAACAACGTCTCATATAAGTACTTCAACTTAAAATATCTGTCATATCAGTGACTACATCAATGTCTCAAATAAGTACCTCAACTTACAATATCAGTCATATCAATGACAACAACAACGTCTCATATAAGTACTTTAACTTAAAATATCTGTCATATCAGTGACTACATCAATGTCTCGTATAAGTACTTCACCTTAAAATATCTGTCATATCAGTGACTACATCAACATCTCACATAAGTAACTCAACTTACAATATCAGTCATATCAATGACAACAACAACGTCATATAAGTACTTCAACTTAAAATATCTATCATATCAGTGACTACATCAATGTCTCACATAAGTACCTCAACTTACAATATCAGTCATGTCAGTGACTACATCAATGTCTCATATAAGTACTTCAACTTAAAATATCAGTCATATCAATGACAACAACAACGTCTCATATAAGTACTTCAACTTAAAATATCTGTCATATCAGTGACTACATCAACGTCTCACATAAGTACCTCAACTTACAATATCAATCATATCAATGACAACAACAACGTCTCACATAAGTACCTCAACTTACTATATCAGTCATATCAATGACAACAACAACGTCTTACATAAGTACCTCAATTTACAATATCAGTCATATCAATGACAAATACAACGTCTCATATAAGTACTTCAACTTAAAATATCAGTCATATCAGTGACTACATCAACATCTCACATAAGTACCTCAACTTACAATATCAGTCATATCAATGACAACAACAACGTTCCATATAAGTACTTCAACTTAAAATATCAGTCATATCAATGACTCTCACATGTCTAATAACCTCTACAAGGATTTCATAGTCTCGCTCAACAAAAAGGGTGCATAACATGCATCAGGGTAAGACCCTATTAAAACAAGTCATTTTTACTTTAATGAACTTGCAATAATTAATAATTTAAACAAATTACTTCTCTTCTTTTCCCGTTAACTTAATTACACACCATAAAAAGCCAACCATCTTTCTCTATTTTTAAAGGTTAACATCTGGTTTGTATCAAGAAAGATTACCATGCATTAAAGATGGAGATTGTGAACATATCAAAGCATATAGTAGTATAGAATGTGTATATCTACATAATCTATCAGTAGTCAATCAGTAATCTAACAGTAGATGGAAAAAAATTCTACAAGATATTACAATGAGTTGCAATATTTTTACATTATTAATAGTAAAACAGTATAACTATGAATTTGTAATATGTGACATTATATTTTTGCATATATAATTCAGTACAGTATTTATTAATGATTTAATAATAGTCAGCATTTCTTGAAGGTTCTGTTGATTGTCCTAGTTCTTCTTCAGTCTCATGGTGAGGATTTTGGACAGTTCTCAAATGTTATAACATCTTGATTCTATTAAAATTTCTTCCAGAGTAGCCCGGTTTATTGGGAAAGTGTTCATGGGAAGATAGCATCCATTGCGAAGAAAGTCCAAGATGAATGGGAATTGTTTTGCTGATCTGTCCAAAAAGATGGTGTTGTCCTTGATTGTGACTGGTGAATCTGGTGCGGTTAAGTTGGATAATGCAGAAACTGTGAAGTTTGCAAGGTATGTCGGCTAGTAAAGAATTTGGTGCCACCTATATCTTATTTAATGAAGGTTTCCTGTTGTTTTTGAAAAACTATAAGTGTGTTCATTACTTTTTCTGAGTTGTATGTGTCATCGGGTAGGTCCGGGTTTTGTTCGTCATATGTAGGTGTAGGTGGAAGGAAATCAGGAGTTTCGTCCGAAACATTTCCATGCCTGATATCGCAGATGTTACTTTCTGATAATATTTGCGTGAACAAATATACTGGTTCCTTCAAGTGTTCCAATTTCCTTGGTTTTGGTTTTGTGTGATTTCTCAGATTTTGTTTCACATTCTAAATTTTCAGCTCCTTTGGTTTTAGTTTCATGTGGCTTCTCGGAATTATTGTCACATTCCAAATTTTCAGGTTCTGAGTTTTTGGTTTTATGTGGCTTCTTAAATAACTTTATGCGTTCCATAATTTCAGATTCTTTGTTTTTGGTTTCATGTGGTTTCTCGGAATTATTTACGCATTCCACATTTTCAGTACCTTTATTTAGGGTTTTGTTTGGCTTCTCTGATTTGTTTACGCGTTTCACATTTTCAGTTCCTTTGTTTTTGGTTTCATGTGGTTTCTTGGATTTCTTTACGCGTTCCAGATTTTCATATTCTTTGGTTTTGGTTTCCCGTGGCTTCTTGGGTTTCTTTGCGCATTCCAATTGTTCAGTTCCTTTGGTTTTGGTTTCACATGGCCTCTTTGATTTCTTTACCCTTTCCAAATGTTAGTTTCTTTGTTTTTGGTTTCGTGTGGCTTCTCGGGTTTCTTTACGCATTCAAATTGTTCAGTTCCTTTGTTTTAGTTTTCACGTGGCCTCTCTGATTTCTTTACGCGTTCGAAATTTTAAGTTTCTTTGTTTTTGGTTTCGTGTGGCTTCTCGTTTTTTTTTGCGCATTCCAATTGTTCAGTTCCTTTGGTTTTGGTTTCACATGGCCTCTCTGATTTCTTTACCCTTTCCAAATTTTAGTTTCTTTGTTTTTGGTTTCATGTGGTTTCTCTGAAAGTACTGCTGTTAGAGGCGCCCAGTGTAACAGGTCTTCCTCTGTAATGTCTACCTAGGGTAGTGTGATGGTATGCGAGTTTCACCAATCGCTGTCATCTGACAGGTAGAGGTCCTCTGAAACGTCTCGTATATATATTTAATCTCTTTCAGGGGTTGTTGAAATGGATGTTTTTGAGACATCCGTAACTGTTGATTTGAGTTTCTTCTCTTTGGAATGAGAATGAGACTCCCTGTTCTTTGTGGAATTGATCACTACATAGTCGTGTGCGGCTTCCCCTTTCATATATGTGTCAAGCACCTTTTTGGCCTCTTCGCCTTCTTTGCCGGTCCCACGGTGGTATAGAATCCATCGACTGGTTTTGAACAGGTCACAGCTATGTCTTGTTTTCCTGACTACACTGAATCCGCAGAGGTCACACACATAACACATTCCAGGGTGTACCTCTTGTAGGTGTCGTAAGACATTGGACTTCCTATAAAACGACCGGTCATTGCGTGGACATTTTTTGCATTTCCATCTCAGATCCTTTGTATAGCTTGAGTCTGTCATGATGTACCACTTGTGCTTTCTTGTTTGGGGCACTTCTGATTTCATACAAGATGTCACTCCACTTCTTCACAAAAATGAAGGGACCTGTCCAAGGTTTTATGAAACTTGGGACTTATGTTTTTACGTCGTTTTGAATCGTGGAACCATACAGCGTCCGCTACATTGTACTCTGTGAGAAATTTTCCTTTGTCGTATATTCTCTTCATGTTAACAGATGCATTTGCGAGTTTTTCTCGGGCTATATCATGTATGTGTAACATTTTCATTTCAAGTTCATAGCCATGTATAGAATTGCCTCTTCTTTTACAGGTCTTCCAATTGCCAAATCTATGGGAAGTTTCATTTCTCGACCAAGCATCATGGCAGATGGTGTAACTCCTGTTGATTCATGGACACTAGAATTGTATGCCATGGTAAGAAGTGGTAGGTAATTGTCCCAATCCTTCTGATTCTTACTTTCAAATGCTGCAATCATACTTTCAAGAGTGCGGTTTGCTCTCTCGACCATCCCGTCTGAACTTGATATTGCTGCTGTGGAGCGGATTTTGTGTATGCCTAACAGGCTGCACATTTCCTGGAACACACGTGACTCAAAATTGGTAGCTCTGTCAGAAAATAACTTGATACTTATAACTTTATTTACAAGTTTGGTTGCTACGTAGCTTGATTTTTGAATGTTCAGTGGTAAAGTAATCTCCGATCACTAAAATGTATCTATTTCCTTTTGATGATGGGGGATAGGGACCTTGTATGTCTATCGCTATTCTTTCTAGAGATTGTACAACCTGGTATATTTTCATCGGTGCCTTAACTTTGCGGGGTGGTGGTTTTCTGGCTACACATGTGTCACACGTGCGACACCAGTGTTCAACATCCCGTCTCTGGAAACACCAATAAAACCGTTTTTGTATTTTCTTTAGAGTTTTTTTAAACCCTAGATGTCCTGCTGTGACTTGTTCATAAAGCTGTCTGAAGATGTATCTCTGTATACTGTTGGGTAACAAGATAACTTTTCTGAAGGTACCATCTTCGAGCAGCACTCTCTGATACAAAATCAGGGGTGTACAATTCCACTCGCCCGCTCGCATTGGCGAGTGCAAGCTGCCTGCGGACGAGTAACATTTGGTGTCTGGTCATCCGACAGGGCCAGTGACATTTTGCACTATAAAAATTAAGTTAAACTATCGTGCAATATTTGCAAGATTTCAAATCTGGATCATTTCCGACACGTACTCTGTTCCGTATTGTTGTTTGCAGGACCTAGATTAACAGGTGTTTGTTTGCTACCAGGTAACCCACGCATCATTTAGACTGTGATTCAATTCTCGCTATTTAAATCAATTGGAGTGTGATGCAATATATCGCTAACCAGTCAGACTGGTTTTTAGCTCTTCTGATCAGAGATCAGCAGAGCTTATGCCGTGGTGCAGCGTCCGTCTGTCTGTCTGTCTGTCCGTAAACTTTTTTTGTGGCGACTACTCCTCTGAAACTACTGAATGGATTTTCATGATAATGTGAAATCCAAGATGGCCGCCAGATCTAAAAATAGATTTAAAAAAAACAAGTTTGTAGCGACTACTTCTTGAAAACTCTAAGTGATATTGATATGGGACTTTTTCTAAAATGACCAGCGGCCATATTTGTTTACATAGAGTTATTTAGTAAAACTTGTAGCGACTACTCCTCTAAAATTGCTAGACGGATTTCCATGAAACTTCACAATAATGTTGCTCTTGATGTCTAATTGATCCTAGCAAAATTTCAGTTTGGCCGGAAAGTCCAGATGGCCGCCACGGCAATTTTTGCTTTTCAAAAAATAAATTTGTAGCGACTACTTCTTGAAAACTATAAGTGATATTGATATGCGTCTTTTCCAAAAATGATCAGTATGACATGATGTTGATCCTTGTCGAAAATTATTTTGACTCGACGTTAAACATGGCTGCTAGCGGCCATCTTTGTTTACATATAGTTATATAATGAAAACTTGTAGCGACTACTCCTCTGAAACTATCTGACGGATTTTCATGAAACTTCACATGAATGTTTTTCTTGATGTCTAATTGATCCTAGAAAAAACTTCAGGTCGGCCGGAAATTCAAGATGGCCGCCACGGCTAAAAATAGATTTTCAAAAAACAAGTTTGTAGCGACTACTTCTTGAAAACTATAAGCAATATTGATATGGGACTTTTTCTAAAATGATCAGCATGACATGATGTTGGTCCTTGTCGAAAATCTTTTTGAGTCAATGTTAAACATGGCTGTCAGTGGCCATCTTTGTTTACATAGAGTTATCTAGTAAAAACTTGTAGCGACTACTCCTCTGAAACTGCTTCACGTATTTTCATGAAACTTCACAGGAATGTTGCTCTTGATGTCTTATTGATCCTAGCAAAATTGCAGGTTGGACGGAAATTCAAGATGGCCGCCATGGCTAAAAATAGGTTTTCAAAATACAAGTTTGTAGCGACTACTTCTTGAACACTATAAGAGATATTGATATGGGTATTTTTCTAAAATGATCAGTATGACATGACGTTGATCCTTGTCGAAAATTATTTTGATTTGAGGTTAAACATGGCCGCCAGCGTCCATCTTTGTTTACATGTAGTTATATAATGAAAACTTGTAGCGACTACTCCTTTAAAACTACTTGACGGAGTTTCATGAAACTTCACAGTAATGTTGCTCTTGATGTCTTATTGATCCTAGCAAAATTTCAGGTCGGCCGGAAATTCAAGATGGCCACCATGGCTTAAAATAGATTTTCAAAATACAAGATTGTAGCCACTACTTCTTATAAGTCATATTGATATGGGACTTTTTCTAAAATGATCAGTATGACATGGTGTTGATCCTTGTCGAAAATTATTTTGAGTTGGTCATTTATGTATAGTAGAAAGAGAATTGGCCCGAAGACAGAACCTTGGGGTACGTCTTTAGTGACTACTTGAAAACTATAATTGATATTGATATGGGACTTTTCTAAAATGATCAACATGACATGATGTTGATCCAATTGTTTTGATTTGACATTAAATGTTTTGATTCAACATTAAATATGGCCTCCAGCGGCCATCTTTGTTTACATAGAGTTATATAATGAAAACTCGTAGTGACTACTCCTCTGAAACTGCCCAACGGATGTTCATGAAACTTCACAGGAATGTTACTCTTGATGTCTAGTTGATCCTAGCAAAAGTTCAGGTCGGTCGGAGATTCAAGATGGCCGCAATGGTTTTTTGTGATGACTACTTCTCAAAAAACATAAGTGATATTGATTTGGAACCTTTACCAAAATGACTGGCACGACATCTTGCAGGCTGATCAGGGTTAAACTGTCTTGGTGCTCATCAGTCATTTGATCGAAACACCCCTTTGTATTACAAATGGGCTGGTCCAAATTAAGAGGACATTCCATTATACATTCATAGAAGGGTAAGGATTTAGTCTCTTTTGTATTTTGACTCTCAGAAAAAGACTGAAAACAAATTGTAGGATTTTAAGATTTTATTTGAATTCTGATTTTCCAACTATAGCCTGAGACAAGTTCAAATCTACTGAGATAGTAACATAATTCTCAGGAGAAATTGCATAACATGACCTGTGTGTACCTCCTATATGAATACAGATCATTCCATTTCTGTTCCACAGTGTGATTTGGAGCAGAGAAAAGAGGATATACTAAGGTTGATGTTGTAAGGGATTTAATTGATATAGTTTTATAATTAAACTTTTTGGTAGAATTATGAAATTTTTATAAGCTTGATGTCTAGTTGGTCCTAAGTAACAATCAGGTTGGCCTAAAACTCAAGAGGGCCACCATGTCTAAAAATAGATTTATTAAATACAATTTTGTGGCAACTATTTCTCTAAAACCGTAAGCGGTTTGGTACCTTTACCAAAATGACTTTTATAAAACTTTACAGGAATGATGGTTTTGATGTTCAGTTAGTTCCATTAAGTAAAAATCAGGTTGGCCGGAAATTCAAGATGATGCCACAGCTTAAATACTCGTTTGTGGCAACTACTTATCAAAAAACATAAGTGGTATTGATTTAGAACCTTTACTAAAATGACTGGCATGACATATAGTTGGTCCTAAACAAAATTCATTGATTCTATGTCAAACATGGATGTTTTCTTAGATAGAGTGATAATAGGAAAAAATTGTGGCGTCTAATTCTCTGAAACTATTTCCATAAAACTTCACAGGTTCCCATGGCTGATCAAGCTATCAAAATCTATTAGTAGACCTTCAAGGTCATTGACCTCTTGTTTTTATATCGACACCGTAAACATGGCGGGTAAACAAGCAGACATCAGGTCGCTGTTCGGAAAGTCTGCATCAGCGACTGCAAGCGGCTACGGCCCGAGTGTCGGTGAATCAGAACAGGTATGGATGAACAACAAGCGTAGAACCCAACCGCTATTAATTAGTTCCGGCGTCTATTATTGGTCAAATGGAGACAAAATACTGAAGAGAAAGTTCAGCAGAATGTTGTTGTTGTTGTAGAAGTTAATTCTCCGCCGCGCTTATTTTTTTTGCCCACTCCCCGGCGAATGTCCGCGTGGAAGGGAATAAATCTTAATGTGTTTACTTCAAGTGAATGTGGGTGAATTGAATGGCGCTTTATTTATTTGCATAACAATAAAATATCCAGATACTGCCTTTCAGCTACTACAGTGTCTGTGAGTACACAAATGTACTTATTGTAGCTTACTATAGTGGTGAAAATAATGTTCAGGTTATATGCTGCAGGGCGAGTGGTAAATTGGTAAGGGCGAGTAGTTTTTTTGCTTCCACTAGTCCTGCAGGGCGAGTGGATTTTTCCAAATGTTTACACCCCTGAAATTGTCTTCATCAAGGTCTGTAACAGCCCAATGGTGCCACAAATATTTTAACTCAACACCATATTTAGCGACTATTTTCCAGTTTGATTTCTCATTCTCACGTTTCCATTGTTTAGTAAGTCAGAGGGTTGGATCTATATTCTGTTCTCGACGGATGTCTTCTATATCTGTGATCTCAATGTCATTTGGATCTGACGTGATGTTTATGTCTGGTTCATGGCTTGTACTAGGCTGTTCGTCGTCTTTGGTTGTACTTGTCTCTGTAGATGACTCGCTTGTGTCACTTTTGCTAAGACTGTCCTTGGGATCAGTGTTAATTAAAGCTCTATCACAATTGGGACGGTTGTAATCTGAACAGGGGCGTCTGCTTAAAGCATCACAGTTGTTGTTGACCCTACCAGCACGGTATTCTATAGTCATGTCATAGTTTCCCAGTACTTCTATCCAGCAGTCCAATTGTCCTTCGCAGTTTTTGAAGTTGAGAAACCAGGTTAGCGATCCGTGGTCGGATCTTATGCGGAAGTGGATCCCATATTAGTAGTGGTGAGAGTGATTTACTGACGATACTATGGCTAGCAGTTCCTTCCTAGTAGTACAGTATTTTCTTTCCGTTTTTGAGAAGCATTTTGAGTTATTGCCTATAACTCTCTCTATTCCATCCTGTTCTTGACTTAGTACACTGCCAAGGCCCACATTTGATGCGTCACAGTCTAATGTATAAGGTAATTCTTCCCTCGGGTATGCTAAAATTGGCGTTGTCGTCAAAAGCTGTTTCATTGTTTTAAATGCGTTTTCACAGACATCGTCCCATGTAAATGTTCTATTTAGCTCTGTTAGTTGATGTAATGACTTTGCATTTGTTGCAAAGTTGGGAACCATCTTTCTGTCTATATAGTAACTACATAGACCGATAAACGAACGCACCTGTTTGGTGTTCTTAGGCCGTTGCCACGCAGTAACTGCTTTTATTTTCTCGGCGCACCGTTCTATGCCTTCTTCACTTACTTTGTGTCATAAGAAACTCACAGATTTTTGAAAGAAAAAAAAAAAAATTGTGCTAAATTAAAGGTTAGCTCCCCTAAGTCGCTAGACATCTCGGGAAGGTGGGTCAAATGTTCTTCGAAATTCTTTGAATTACACAATAGGTCATCTATGTAAATGAGACATATAATGTAGGTTAGTCCCGCGAGGACCGTCTCCATTAAATGTTCAAATACTGCTGGTGAGGTGGTCATGCCAAAAGGCATCACTTTCCACTGATATGTTTCTCCGCCGATGCTGAATGCTGTCTTTGGTCGGTCCGTTTCAGCAACACTAACTTGGTGATAGGATTGACGACAATCCATGGATGAAAAATAGGATTTCGCTGTGAGTGCATCTAGTGATTGATCTACTCTAGGCAGTGGGTGCGCATCAAATTGTACTTTTGCATTTACCCGTCTATAATCTATACATACACGGGTGGAACCATCTAACTTTAATATCAGCACAACTGGAGAGAGCCAAGGGCTTCGAGAAGGTTCTATGAGACCTCTGTCTAGTAATTTTTCTATTTCTTTCTCGGCAATCTGACGTTTTGCCAAGGGTAGTTTGTATGGTGGTGTACGGACAGGTTTACCATCACCCGTGTCAATGGTGTATTTCACCAAGTTTGTATATCCAATATCATATTCAGATTTTGAAAAGATATCTTGGTATTCTTTTAACAGTTCCATTGAAGCTGATTTTCTGGTCAGCTGTCATTCGCGTGGAACATCTGTTATATACTTCATGCATGTGTTCTGGAAGTTCTGTATTTGATGTTCTACATGGAGCAGACCTAGTAAAATATATATTTTCATATTTTGGTGGATTAACTGCTTCCAAGGTGGCCATCGCAGTGTTTCTGTATAAGCGTGTAGGTTTATTCTCAAAATTTGCTAGTCGTATTGGAACAAGTCCTTCTTGAGGTTTAACCAATGCCTTTGCTAGTAGAAGCTTATATTCGTGAAATTTGGTTTGCTCTCAATTAACCCTATATGGTCTTTTTGAAAAGCATCTATATTTGTTCCTGTATAAACTATAATTTCTGTGTTTGGCAGTATTTCCATGTCCTCCATTAATGCCACTCTACACAACCGATTAACTTATTTTACATGTTAGAAGCAGTTTATTAATTCTCCATTTAGGTTCACACTTTGTTGACTGAACAAAATGTCACAATTCTGAGATTGTATGAAGTCTCTTCCAAGGATACAGTGATTTTGTATATCTGCTATAAGTATCCATATTTCAAAGGATTGTGTACCAATTTGTAGAAGTACTCTAGCTTTTCCATCAATTGGTGCTATTTCTCCGGTAACTGTTATTAACTTTGTATTTATAGGTATGGTATTTGGGCGTTGCTGTACAGGTCATGTATCCAGGATGTCTTTCCGCAGAATTGTCGAATTAGAACCCGTGTCGACCAGTAAGGTAATATTTTGTTTTTGTATCTTTGCAGGAAAAAAAATAGCCTTCATCAAATGACGAATTGTTTCCCACCATTGTCTCTGGCCCATCTGGTTTGATCATCCTGTGGGCCTCCAGGTCGACCTGTTCTCGTTTCCCGGGACATGTCTTGTATCTCTATTGTTATAGGCATTCTGAGGATAATTTGATTTGTTTTGAAATTGGTTACCTCCCTTATACTGTGTTTCATTGTAACCTCTGTTTGTTGCATTCCTGTTATGTGTTCTCCATGGTCTTTTACCAAATGTGTTATTCTGAATGGAGTTATCTCCCCTATTCTGATTGTTGTATTGATTTGTTCCTCTATCAAGGTTTCTACTCCTGGATATTTCATGGATCTGATTGGCAAGATCTGGCACGGTTTGACAAAGAGTTTCTATTTTATTTGTCAATCGGTTTTTATTTGATTTATCTTGCCCTACCGCGGCTATGGGTATAACTTCGTGTCTTTGTTTGTCCGCTATACGGTAGGCTTCTAGCCTGATTGCAGTTTGTTCAGCTTCTGACAGGTCTTTTAAACCTGATTCTTTAAGCTATAATCTGTCAGGGCGTCTATGAAATAGTCGAGACTGACCGTTTCAATCCATCCTTTAGGAGTATCTGGATAGGCTTGACTGCTTAATTTTCTAATGTTTTGCGCTAACTCGGATATGGTTTTCCCAGGTTTCTCAGTTGAGTTCTGAAAACCTCTGCTTTGTTTACAGAACCGTAGCAAGCTGTTAACTTTTTGACAAGAGTTGAGCAATCTTTCCTCTCAGTGGAGCTTAATTCTGTCAAGATGGAGCGAGCATTTCCATTCAAAGTACCAGCCAAGTATAACCATTGAGCTTGATAATTCCATTGGTTTATCTCGCAGCATATTTGAAATGAGTCTAAGAACTCTGACAAGTCGTCTTGTCCATTGAATGTTGGTGGTTTCATTTTCATGTTTAGATATTTATCTTGCCTGTGATTGTTATAGTAGTTATCTCCCCTGGACTGTAAGTTTGGGGAATCAACTTCTGGGTCAGGTGAACTTGAGAACTGGTTGTTTTCTGTTTGTCTAGAAACACATCTAGGTCGTGTGGTTGGAAAGAATCACTTTGTGATCTACGTTTTATTTTGTGTTTGTTAACTTTTCTTCAAACGACTTCTCCTCAGAAACCGCTTGGCTAATTTTGACCAAACTTCACATGGATGATTCTTAGATAAATGCCTTTTAGATTTGTTAAAATTAGGTCAGCGCTACATCCAAGATGGCTGCTATTACCATATATAGTCGAAACCTTAAAAAATCTTCTTCTCGCTGGACAGATTTCAACAGTTTTCTTTTAAAATGATCGCCAACGCCTAGACTATCAAGTTTGTTCAAATAAAGTCCCCGGGGTGAAAAATGGCCGTGCCCCGGGGGTCCAAAGTTGAGGTTTTGCATGTTTTTCATATAGACATATAGGAAAAAACTTTAAAACATCTTCTCCTCTGAAACCACAAGGCACAGAGCTCTCATGTATTACATGTAGCATCAGCTTATAATCCTTTACTAAGTTTGTTCAAATGGTGACCCTGGGGTCAAATTTGTCCCCGCCCCGGGGATAACAGTTTTACATAGACTTATATAGGATTTTTTTTTTAAATCTTCTTCTCGGAAACTACAACAGCCAGAGGTTTGATATTTTGCATTTACTATAAGCTTATGGTCCTTTACCGAGTTTGTTCAAATGGTAACCCTCGGGTCACATTTGGCCCCGCTCCAAGGGTCACATGTTTTACATAGACATGTATAGGGAAAAACTTAAAAAATCTTCTTCTCTGAAACTGCAAGAGCCAGAGGTTTAATATTTTGCATTTGCCGCACCCCTGGGGTCACAGTTTTACATAGGCTTGTATAGGGAACAACTGAAAAAAATCTTCTTCTCTGGAACCACATGGCAATGTAGCATCAGCTTATGGTCCTCTACTAAGTTTGTTCAAATGGTGACCCTGGTGTCAAATTTGTCCCCGCCCCGAGGGTCAGAGTTGTACATAGACTTATATAGGATTTTTTTAAAAAAATCTTCTTCTCGGAAACTACAAGAGCCAGAGGTTTGATATTTTACATTTATTATAAGCTTATGGTCCTTTACCAAGTTTGTTCAAATGGTGACCCTGGGATCACATTTGGCCCCGCCCCAAGGGTCACATGTTTTACATAGACATGTATAGGGAAAAACTTAAAAAATCTTCTTCTCTGAAACTGCAAGAGCCAGAGGTTTAATATCTTGCTGTTGCTGTAAGCTTATGGTCCTTTACCAATTTTGTTCAAATGCTGACCCTGGGGTCACATCTGGCCCCGCCCCGGGGGTCACAGTTTTACATAAATGCTTGTATAGGCAACAACTGAAAAAATCTTCTTCTCTGGAACCACATGGCACAGAGCTCGCATGTATTACATGTAGCATCAGCTTATGGTCCTCTACCAAGTTTGTTCAAATGGTGACCCTGGTGTCATATTGGACGCGCCCGGGGTTAACATTTTTTTAATCTTTTTTTAAATATATATTTTTTTTAATTTGATTTATTTTTATTTTTCTAATTTTTCAAAAAAATTTTGTTCAATTTTTTTTTTTTTTTTTTTTTTTTTTTTGATTGATTTGAATTTTTTTTTTTTTTTTTTATTCATTATCTTTTTAATTACTTGACACTTACTTGAACATTTCTTGTCGGCGCTACTCATCCTAAATGCCTTGTTCAATTTTGACGAAACTTGGCAGGAAGCATCGGTAAGATATCTAGTTGTGCATATCACGCTTTTGTTCCAGTTTGCTGATTTTTGACAGAGTTATGGCCCTTTGACATTTTTATTTTAAATTTCTTGTCGGCGCTACTCCTCTTAAACGGCTTGTTGGATTTCTACGAAATTTGGCAGGAAGCCTCAGTATGATGTCTAGTTTTGCACAGCGCGGTATATCAATGAAATCTTGGACACTTTTGAAAAACTGCTAGATCTTGTTAGTAATAACAGAGTTATGGCCCTTGATTTGTTGAAAAATGCTATATTGTATTTTCCTTTGTTAAATCTATAGGAGAAGAGAGCTATATCTAGCTATATCTATCTAAATATATAAGAGCTGTTTTAGCCAGTAGAGCAACCACATGCCCTTTTGGGCCTCCTGTTTGATGTAAAATGTTCCTAAAAAATACAGAAACAGGAAACAGTTTCCATTTTTTTAAAGTACAATGTGTATTTAAACTTGTGCAATGATGCAAACTTTAATCTTGTTGAAATAAAACTTATTTTCAGGGGTAGTCATAATTCAGTTACTAATCAAAATAATGCGCGGTAAATTGGCACACGTAATTTTAACGTCATAAAATAAATTAAGCAGACGATAACCGTTTGGGATATAATGTAACCAATGCTGAATGAGAGAAAGCCTAAATTCTGAAGTAAAAAATGACATTCATGTGGGCGCAATGGTAATTTTTTTTATTTTTGTTTACATTTTTTATCATATGATATTTTAGATAAAATATTGTTTATGTAAAATTGTGGTTTTCTCTTTTTGTCTTAAATACGATTCGTTGCGTGTGGAGTAAATTTTCATTATTGATGCGTTTATAATACATCTCGGTATCTAGATGACATAGTCAATAGTGGTTTTCCGTTCTTTGCTCATATGGCCACTCATATTTATCCACCAGAGCACACTTGAATAAATACAACGGTTCGGATACTATAGCAGCAGTCATCGATCTTCATCTCTCGATTCAAATGATTAAATACATACTACATGTAAAATCTCTGACTTTACATTTGACATCGTTAACTCTCCACATTTAGATGGGAAAGTACCTCGTGCTACCAGCATACTGGGTTTATATCTTCCAGCTAATTCGTTTCGCTATCTCCCAGCTAATTCGTTTCGCTATCTCCCAGCTAATTCGTTTCGGTAGGGCATGTAAAGATGTTAAGGATTTCTATTATCAACATCAAGGTATTACATGTACACTTCTTTAGCCATGTTATCTTTATCATAAACTACGTAGATCTTGCTCAAAGTTCTATCGTCGCAACGAAAACCTGCTGGAGAAGTACATCAACCTAAACTTTACACAACTAATCAGGAGATACGTCAGAAAACGGATACAATCCTTAAGTATTACAAAGCACTTCCTGCTTGCTGACGGACCCCTTTACAATCAGTCACTACGCTTCACTTTTCTCTTGTGCGATGACCGGATAATCTCGTGGGAATCCTATATGATTGCACCTTTGAAACCCTGAAAGAGGAGGTTGGTGCATAAACATGTGTCCCTAGGGTTTTCTGGTCGTACCCTAGATTGGTTTTCTCTTGGCTGCTGTGGCTGTTCAGTACACTTCTGGAATCATCCTGAGGTGTTACTAATTTTGCTTATTATATATTTGTAACATATACGTGTATCGTTTCCTAATTTCTCTGGATGAGGACTTTATTGTTAGAGATTTCCTTTTGATGGGATTACTTTTATTTACACTGTCTTGTCAATTTGAGCGCTGAAGACAGGATAATAATGAAGTTTTGTACACTTAAAATTGATTTAACTAACACGTGGGCCATATTGCCTCATGACCGTTCGAAATTGGTAATCCTGTCTTCATCACTCTTTGTGTTGTGTAAAGTCCTTTTCATTGTATAGTTAATTTGGTACAGTGCGGATGTACTGTCCCAATGCGTTTGTGTGTTGTTATTTCTATTGGACCGTTTTTCTAATTTTTTAATTTATTTATTATAATTGAAATAGTGCCAGGCTTGTATTTGGAATATTAAACAAGAGTTCCATGAAGGCCTGTGGACGCTCTACTGGCTTACATCAAGGGTTGTCATAAAAATCCATTCAGTACTTCTTGTGAATAATTTCAAAAATAAAAAATCTACATCACCCACAACAGAAATTGATACCCTTGACCCATGCTAACAATTAAAAAAAAAATCGCAATTTTGCTAACAATTTAAAAAAATAAATAAACACAAATCACATTTTTTATTTTAACTGGAACAATGAAACAAGTTTAAAAAAAAGATAAAACGACTTTTAAAAAGATAACAAAAGGAGAATTTTAAAAATCCCCTATTGCCATTTGGGATTCATTATTATCAGCAATATGGCCGAGTCTGGTAAAAATCGGATGAAAAATGAAGACTCTATTGTGTTTACGAGGCAAAAGTTAACGACGACTACGGACGAAGGACGACGGACAACTCGCCATTCCATATGCTCTACTGGCCTTGGGTCAGTAGACTAAAAAAGAAAGAATAAATCTAATAATAGTTGGACAAAAGGCTGACGAAAATGAGTGTCGAGAAAATTGTCACATTTTCATTTGTTAACGTCTTTATGCTTGACTGACATTTTAGAAGTTTTAAAAATAACATTTTGACATACGCCACTAGCGTACGCCTCGCCTCGTCTGTGTATACTTGAATGACAGTAACACCGTCACTGTAAAATACCTTTGACACATTGCTCTAAGCATGTCCATACGGTCAAATTCTCGATTTTCCACGTCTGAAACTCATCTAACATTAAGTAGTGTTAAAATATATAATAAACAAATTTAACGTGAATATGTATTTATTTGGAAGCATAGTTTTATACGATTATTTTACATGTAGTTGAAAAGCATACATAATGCAGTAAAGATGCAGCATTAGCTATTGGCATCAAAACATTTCATTAGAAAGAACACATAAACGAAACTGAATATCTTGAATATTGTTGTAATTTTGTACAGGTACCAGTATTCAAGCCTGGATACTGAGGACATTATGTCTGTCTTCGGTTAGCACCATAAATCTAGATGTGTATCTCTCTACAGGGCTAACTCAGGCTAATGCTAATGATCATTATTTATGGGTAAGCATCCCTTATTTGGGAGATGCTCTATGAACCATGCTAATGCTAATGATACATGATTTATGTTTTAGCATTCCTTATTTGTAGATGCTATAAGATTGATGAGTTAGCATGCTAATATTTACGACCATGATAACCCCTTATTTGGAAGGGACCTTATAAATAGGGAGAGTTTTCTTTGTTCGTGGCTTTTTTCTGGCTTGCTAGATGGATACAAGAGATCAGTAGTCATGTGAGAGAGACACTATCATTATTAGTAAACTGTTGTAAATATTAATTCACCATTATAGTTTGGTAGCATGTAGAAATAAAGTTAAGGAATATAGAATTGGACTATATATTTCTTTCTACCTTTTGGGAATAGAAATTGTAAAAATATGACATTAAAATGTAAACACATTTTTTCTAAATGCAAGTATACAATACGATTCTCATGATGATACCTGGACAAGTGTTCACTAGAAAATAAATGTATCATCAATTCAGAAAGAAACTAATCATATTGTCATGCGTGGCTGTAATTGATCTTGACGAAATTTGGTAAAGATTACATTCCCCAGAATAGAAGGGGAAAAACATGTGCATTTACCTAGCAGGTATTATAAAAATACTAAATGACGGCTTTTATAATTGACATAATTTGTCCAGGTAGTTCGATATAAAGGAAACAAGATCATTTAATCACATAGATTCGAAATAGTTTAAATGTTCTGTTATAATCTCTCTCTCTCTCTCTCTCTCTCTCTCTCTCTCTCTCCTAATCTGCAGTTGAAATAAGCAATAACATAAAAGCAATATTGTTTTTTTTTTTTTATTTATTCTCTCCAGTTCTGCGTCAAGTTAACTCGGCTCTTTGTCGTTGGTATATGATGTAACTAGCAGCCGATTATATCACAACGCATTGATATATGTTCGTTCCACGCCGTTGGGTGAAGTCGTACACATCGAGCAGTTACAGGTGTCGGAAGCATCTGCCTAACAATCGTAGTTCTGTCAGTGTTCCCACAAAATTTCTGAAACAGATTTTATTTCGATCAATTACAAAAGTGGCCGGGTTTTCCTGAAGCCGCACTGATTTTTGGCAAAAACAAAAAAAATTCTCAATCGCCCCTATGACATGTGAACGCATATATCACACACATTTTTACTTGTATCCAGTGTATTCATTATACAAGAAATTTGACGTGAATCTTCTCTGGAACCTTTCCTATGGGAAAACAATCTTTTCAAAATAAAACTGCTTTCCGAAAGGTAAATAGTTACTTTGCTGCACCTAATTATAAAAAGGTACATGTTCATTTTGATCAATGACTATTTTGAAAACAAAGGAATGAAAAGCGGAACCATTTGTTAACCTATCGGTTTCAGCTTATTTTACGACACGTGTGTTCTAAACAGAGCAAACGTTGCACTTATAGTAATGAAGCAACTATCCACAGCCAACTGTTGTAATACTCCCGGGCAAGAATAAGGCCACAGTTTATGCAGGCAGACGGCCAATTCCCTGACCCCCATCCCCACGAATTAAAGTCCATTTGGTCATGTTCATTAAAGGTCTTCATCACCATCCCTTTATTGTTTTACATGCTACATGAGTGGTGGCTAAAGACAATGACTTTTGCTCAAACGAAAAAGGGAGTGTTTACAACAGAATTGCAAAATCTCTGCAGTTCTGTTGGTGAGAAGTTTCTTGGCACATTCTGTATATTTTTATCTCGATATAACTGGATGGTGGGACTGGAATGTCCATTCCTGATGACGTCATATAACCGTTTTGTGTTGGTGCGCCAAAAAACCCAATTCAAATAGATTTTGTGCAACATTTTCCACTGTAGAAAGATACGCACATATTAGCAGTATTTAATTTATTGGATAGACAAAAGGACTACAGATTGTAAATAAATAACCTCTTTTGATAAACTGTTTAACAAGTTTCATAAAGATTTTATGAAAGTGATTATGATAAAGAATCTTGCGGAGTTTGTAATCACGTCACCATAGAAGTCAGGCTATGGTAGTCCTAGTCGCATAGCGCATTTAATATAGGGATATAGCGATATGGATATCAGTGTTTCTCATAGCCGGAACCATTAAAAGCGCGAATGGTTGCTTTTGTTTCTATATAGCCATAACAAAAAAGGGAGAAAAGAAAAACAGGAGAAAATATATACGAACTGACAATGGAATGGATAGAGTATGTGTTATGATAAATATATATTACGAATGTGTACAAGTAATACGTTACCACTTCTTGTCCGAATTTGAAAACGTGTTGGAAATGTATACAGTCTGTACTGTAGGAAACCTTAAATTCTGTAACGTATTGAGCAGCCTGGTTGTAAGGTACGTACCGTCCCTGTATCGCTACCCCAACAACAGTCCTGAGGTTAGCAAATTGTGCCTGAAAAATACACATTTCTAGCGTTTCAATATATTCCCATAAACAAACATATATATTCTTCCATAGATTAAGTATCGGATATAGGGTTTCTATTCAGTCGCCTTATTCCTATCCAGTTTGCTATAGATCTACAATGAAAAAGTAGGTATTATGTTGTAAATGTGTCGTAATGAAATACATATTTCACCAATCTGTTATACAAAGATTACAGTTATTATTAACAAAACACAGTGAGACGAAACTGAAAGAATGAAATAGTGTCTACCTGAATCCACTGGTTTTTGTCATTGGCTCCCGCAGACCAGCCCCCGTTTCCAGGTTTAGTTTCTACGGTGTTCAGTCTCGACCAATTTGGTGTGAAATCATTTGGTACTGATGGATGATAATGCGATGAAGCAGTAAGGAATTTATCATCAATTCCGTTTGGTCCTGAGATTAGGTACTCTGACTCCGGACAGTCAGCTGCAATATATTTATGGAAATCTATTTAGAACAACAAACAAGTTAACGTGTAACATGCTATCAAATCCAGAATGACTGGAATTCCTAATGCTACAAAATAACCTCGATGACAACTTTCGAACTGATTCTGCAAAGTTTATAATTGTGTGTCGGAGAGTAATCTATGCACTCGTGAGACATTAAAATAGCCAGTCAATACCCAATGAAGTTCAACATAATATTTGACGGTAATGTTGTTGCTTCTCTATAATGGCGCGAACTTAGGGAAGACAATCGATTTCATTACATTTGTCCAGATGTGAATTCTTCTGATTCTAGTTTGGTGTGGTCATTTAGGGACTCGAGGCACATCATATATACAACTGGTTTTGACCTCCAGCATTAAGGGTCCGCACTACAGGCGTACAACTTGGGGAACTTCCAGTAATTTACTACTGCAAGTTTCGGGCTTGTGACGTTAATTCCTTCTGTACCCTTTGAGATTTCAAGTGCATGTTTGGTGTATTTCTTAGTTAAGAATTTGTAGATGTGCAATACATGTTCATATTTTGGCTACATTCTCAGGGGCTCCAGGGAGGGAAATCGGGTAAAAACACAACAAATGACATATCTTATCCATATTTGAATGTATTTGATTCTAATTTGGAATGATCATTTTAAAATGGGTTTTGTCCTTCTGTGTAAAGGGGCCCCTCTACAGGGATACAACTTGGGGAGCTGAAGTGAAGTTGCAGTAATATACTATTTGGGAGTTTTGACTTTATGACACTTACTCCTTCTATACCCTTTGAGATTTCAAGTTCTTGTATGGCGTTTTTCTTAGTTAGGATGTGTAGAAAGTGTAGATGCACAATAATGTAACGGATTTTGGCTTCACCGACTGGGGCACCCTAGGGGGTAATCGGGTAAAAAGCCACAGAAAATGCATATTTGCTCCAAATGTGAATGGTTATGATTCAAATTTGGTATGGCCATTGATCGACTCGAGGCACAACATATATAAAACGGTTTGTGACCTCCTGCATAAAGAGGGGACCTTACTGCAATTTACTATTTAATAGTTTCTGCCATGTGAAGCTAACTTCTTCTATTCCCTTTGAAATATCAAGTTCATGTGTGCTGTTTCTTAGCTAACTTCTTCTATACCCTTTGAGATATCAAGTTCATGTGTGCTGTTTCTTAGATGTGTAGATGCGCAATAAGATTTGGTATTTTGGCTCCATCCACTGGGACCCCCTAGTGGGGTAATCCAGCAAAATAACACACAAGAAAGGTTCTAATTTGGTATGGTCATTTATGGACTATATAAAACGGGTTTCACCTCCTGCACAAAGTGCCCCTCGACCGTATTGTGACGCTAACCCTCTTAAATTCTGAGAGATTTCAAGTTCATGTGTGGTGTGTTTCATAATTAAGGATGTGCAAATGCACAATAAGTTTTCTTTTTTGGCTCCAACCCCTGGGGCTACCTAGGGGGTAATCAAGTAAAAAAAGGCATATCTTGTCCAAATGTGGATGCATTTAATTCTATTTTGATATGGTAATTTAGGGACTCGAGGTACAACATATATCAAACTGGATTTTACCTTCTGTGTAAAGGGGCCCTCCACAGGGATACAACTTGGGGAGGTGAAGTTGTAGTAATTTACGAGTTTTGGCTCAACATGGGTACAACTTGGGGAACTTGCAGCAGGTGATTTTTTCGACTGCCATTTTGCTCAGTGCAGGGCAAAGGGTTTTGTAATATTGCCACAACAACTAATTTACCCCCACCATCAACCACAGACTTCATTAAGCCAGTAGAGTGATACAGATCTTCTTGGGCTACTTGTGTTTGGATGACAATAGGGTAAGAGTGGGGTATGGTGCACCCTAGTACCTAGTTTTAATCCGCAGCAGCCTTTTTTTGCCACTGACCGTTCCAAGGCGGTAGCCCTATTGTCAACCCTTTTATGTTTGTAAAGTCATATCTTGACTTTTATTAATATTTGTAGTTGTGCGTATTCTGTGGTTGACTGTGGTCCTTAAATGCTGCATTTCCTGTTCGACTTCAATATTCACTTTTAGCATATACCATTCACAGATCTTAGCCATCCGTGAACACGAACTTAGAAAAGTTCACATGTCTAACAGGAAGTTTGAGGTTTGCAAATATGTGTACCGCTTTAGAATGGCCACACATTAAATGTATTACGAAACTCGGCTTTATTTCTTTCAGTTTAAACTTGTCACATTTCCGCTGAAAGTTCAAAACCTCTGTGCTTAAGTGTGATTGCTTTCTAGCTGCGTACCACTCTAAACCCTACCGAAGAAACAGTTATGTTTTTAAATATATTCAATTTCCTCGCTTAAATAAGAAAGTAGTTTTTATCATTTGTTTAGGTAATTTACTTTCTAAATCATGTTGTATTACTCTGAATTAACAAATGCGTGTGATTAAGGTCGATATATAGGGGATTCATCCCTTCTCTGATATATGAATAGAACCCTCATTCAAATATGACTTTGTTTTTTAATATAAAAGGCAACATTTGTGTGATGTTTATTTAGCTCAGTGAGATGAGACAATGAATAAGTGCACACTATACCTTGACAGTTGTAGACCGGCGTGCATTGCCAGGATTTAGAACATATACTATCGGGTGCAGACGTCCAATCTTAAATAAAAACGAGTGTACATTGAAATGCATATTTAATACAACATCAACGCGTAATATACACAATACTTATTACAATTAGTAACTCAGAATATTTTATGAATTGTTCAGACAGGTCAGACAGATCTTTGACACTATTTTTACAACAGCAGAACATTGTAGTCTCCAATATGTCTAAATCAGGATGGCGAAACCACGTGACTTTCTGTTTTCATCGTTTTCACGGCGAAAAATTAAACAAACCGCTCGATTCAGGTAGGATTTTTATTATAACTTTCTTAATATTTAACGAATGTTGTTCAAACACGGCGCACATACATGTACCCTTACAATGTGAGCTTTTTCCTCCGCCGCAAAAGGCAATTTGATTCATTCAGTGCTCCCTGAAATTAGCCCTTCCAAAATGTTCACGGTCATAGACTTCTTTCGTTTCCAATACTTTGGGAGGGCTACTCTCAGAAAGTACCAGACACATCGAATTACCTTTGCACGGAGGAAAGAACTCACTTGGGAGCGGTATTTGCATATTAACGAAGACAGTTACGTTGAACAAGACACAAGACCTTTGCGACGGAGGAAAGAACTCACTTTGGAGCGGTATTTGCATATTAACGAAGACAGTTACGTTAAGCAATACACATGACTAGTTAAGTTATATGTATATTAATGAAGACAGTTACGCTGAGCAATACACATGACTAGTTAAGAAATACGCATATTAATAAAGACAGTTACAATGAGCAATACACATGCCTATTTAAGAAATATGCATATTAATTAAGACGGTTACGTTAAATAATACACATGACTAGTTAAGTAATATACATATTAATGAAGACAGTTACGCTGAGCAATATATATGAGTAGTTAAATAATATGCATTTTAGTGAAGACATTTACGTTGAGCAAAACATATGACTAGTTAAGTAATACGCATTATAATAAAGACAGCTATGTCGGACAATACATATGACTAGTTAAGTAAAATGCATATTAATTAAGACGGTTACGTTGAATAATACACATGACTAGTTAAGTAATATACATATTAATGAAGACAGTTACGCTGAGCAATATATATGAGTAGTTAAATAATATGCATTTTAGTGAAGACATTTACGTTGAGAAATACATATGACTAGTTAAGTAATACGCATTATAATAAAGACAGCTATGTCGGACAATACATATGACTAGTTAAGTAAAATGCATCTTAATAAAGACAGTTCAGCTGAGAAATGCACATGAATAGTTAAGTAATATGCATCTTAATGAAGACAGTTCCGCTGAGCAATGCACATAAATAGTTAATAATTCCAGCAACATGCATAGTAATGAAGACAGTTACGTCGAGCAATAAGCGTGAATAGTTAAATGATATACATGTTAATGAAGACAGTTACGTTGGCAATAAACATGAATAGTTAAATATATTGATAATGAAGATGACACTTACGTTAAACAATAAACATGTATTAGTTAAGTAATATACATTATAAATAAGATAGTTATGTTGAGCTAAACAATCTCTAAAGGAGTATAACGGAACATATTTGCTAACACGTTGAAGTTTTATGCCAACCGTATTGCGTTTAATATTGAATGCACATTTAAGAAGATAACCCAAATTTAAAAGACATTCTTACGTAACTATTTCGGTAACAAATGAACATCTGATCTGTGACTCACGCCTCTAAGAATATGATATTGATTAAAATTAGATAGCATTAATTGTTATTCGAAATAAGCTACGTATTAATGGATCAGTCATCCTATGACCTAAATTATTACCTGGCACAGATTCGACCATTACAAACTGAACAGCAGCTAGGAAACACGAGAACATGGTAACCCTCATCTCCTAGTAAATAAAATACATGTTAGTATATATACATTTGCTTGAGAACATATGTTATTGGTTATATACATCTACTTACTATAGCTGAAAAAAATTGTACGTGGCAGTACGTAAAGTATGCAGTCGCCTGTTCTTTGGAACGTATGTTTCGGGCAATGAAGTTTTAGTGTTAATTAATACGAAAAGGGGATCACTTGGAAGCAACAAACACAAACAAGAGATAACAGTAGCAGACTCGTTTTTTTGAGTCTGTTCATGAGAGGTTATGTAATTGCAACAGCTCTCACGCCTCCTAGCACCGGCTTAAGCGATATTCTACTTTCAAGCCACAAAGAATGGGCGTGATGATCCCAAAGGACCGGTAAGTAATAAAACTACTGATTTGTAGTCGGGGCATCTTTTTACGGCCGCCTGTGTGGCACGCACTAAACACACGCTAGTGTGAATGTCAGTAAATACTGAAAAGGGGATCCCTTGGAAGCAACACACACAGACAAGAGATAAAACTAGCAGACTCGGTTTATTGAGTCTGTTCATGAGATGTAGTGTAAAATGCAAAACGTCGTGAACAATCTTGATAATATCAGTCTATGCACAGTATATAATGAAAACGCACCAGTAGTGTATATGGGTGTTAAATTGTGTACTTTATAAGAATAAATGCATCTCTTGAAATTTAAGGATATTAATTAACAAATGCAACCGCTGATTGTCTCAGAATTCCTAAACATGGTGTATAATGTTCGATAAAAGTCACAATGGTAGAAACCAAAAGTTTTAACACCGATTACGGCAATGTTTTTACCATTCCAGTAAATAGCCCTAATTTATTCCTGTGTTATCGTTGGATGTATAATTACCGCATACCGGGCATACGTTTATAAATAATGAAAAGGAGATCCCTTGGAAACAACAAACATAAAAGTAGCAGACTCGGTTTTAATGAGTCTATCCATGAGAGGTATTGTAAGTTGCAACACCGCTCACTTCTATATCGAATCCCCAGTGTATTTATCTCTATGGGGGGAAAATATTGGTAATTTATCACAACTAGAACTGTTTGAGTATGTATAACAAATATGCTTGTGTCCAGACAAAGAATAATTAAAAAATGTGTAAGAAGAAGTACGCGTTTTCAAAACGTATGTGTCCGCTAATTTTGTTTGCTAAGTTTAACCGCAATTATCAAACTGTGAGTAGTCACATTATTTTGAAGAGTTATGTTTTAACATAATTCACAACTGATCAATTTGGAATGCATCAGTGCTTTTTGTGGTTTTAAAGAAATCGGGAGCAGTAGTAAAACAATAAAATAATAATCTCTTGACTTTATGCTTCATTCGCCCTCGATTTACACTTTGTGTCTTCACTATACAAAGGTTTAAGAAATCACCAGGTTGGGAAATCACCAACTCTCATTCCCTACAAGGTGTAGAGTTCCCCAAAATATGAAGTGGACTGGGATTGTAATAGGCATGTAATTGAACTGTGATATAGCACGCTATTCATTTCCATTTAACAAGTGGTTCAAGGGAGGCAACTACTATAATTCACTGTAGTAATTATGTCCCTTACTCCACTGGCTATGTTCACGGTACCGAGTAATAACTGTAAAAGTTAGTGAGACCATTTATCATGAGTTCAATGTATTGTTAGTATAGTGTATACGTTTGCCATGTATGCCTTGACAAACTGGTTGTTATACTAATATAGCTTGGTTGACAGGAGTGAGTGAGTGCAAATTAACTTAGGTCACCCCTAATAACACTGCATGACATGATAACTCTTAACTCGCTCAGTCTTTGCCTACCCTTTCTAAGAGAAGCACCTGATTCCAGTACAGGAATGCATTAGAATATGTTTAATAGTAATTTTTAGACTTATAAAGGTCTGATTGAGAATGTAGTTGTATATGTTCTATAGCTATTTGATTCTTGGTATATATTTGGTTGCAGAACCTACATATGGATTTGTCTGGTGAGTTTTGCATAATAGTGAAATTGCCGCGTGTGTAGATAATGTATTTCTGTAATGGCTGCAATGCCATTCATGTTGTAATTGTTTGTTAAATGTAATGTTTGTATATATTGCAGGCTTTATATTACTCGTATATACAGAACCCTAAATCATGGATTGGTGTTGTTGAGTTGCTGAGTTTACACCCATAAGACCATGGTTACATTTACATGTACTATATAGATCATTCTTTACTCATCACCATACCCCATTCCAGCCCAAGATCACCTAAGTTGTTTAACGGTTGTAAACTAATTTAAGATAACTATACGATTCGCATAATGTTATTCGTTGAACGAGCAAATTATGTAAATTTTATAGAATGAACTATTCAAATAAAATATTAGCATTATCTATAAGCATTTTCCTACGTATTTTCTATAACAATCGTGCAGTATTTTTTGACATTTTAAAGATAGAACGACTTATACACATTATAACATTATACACAGTCAGTACAAAGATAAAATCGCAAGGACGAAATTGTCTAAATAATACGTAACGTCTTTGTCTGTATGAAATAATATACATACCCGCCTCATCAAGACCTACAGATTTAATAAAGAATGTTTATACCAATAATGTGCGACTAGCATACCACTCATCGCTGCCAAAAACGTAACAAATTGAGCATGGCTGTTTTTAAAAGCTTTAAATGCATATGTATTCGATGTAATTTTTTAAAACCTTAAATCTCTTCAAATTTATAAAAGAATAATGGACCTTTTCCTCCATATATACTCATAAACCACAATACGCTTTAATATCGAAAAATTCTGTAAGCGTAATGAAGTTCTTCTACACCCTTTCGTAAATTATAAGCAGGAAAACCACTCGAAACAAGACGTTTAAAATCTTAATAAAATGTTTGAATAACAAAGGTTGTAACATAAAATTGTATAAATATGCATTTAAAAATGAAATATGAAATAACGATTAATACATAGAACAAAATAAGCGTAATATATTAAAAAGGTAAATACCTTTTTCTGTAGTTCGATGTTACGAGTATATTCCTGTTAAACTGCACGATTGGTCTCCTTCAATCTCATTAAAATCATATCCTTATTACGCTTATAATCAATATTCATGATAAGTTCAATTAAATTCAACCAATGAAATCGCGCGTTTCATATGCACTTCAGATGACGACAATGGAGAGAACTGTAACTAATGTTGTAATAACTTGTAGTTCAATCCATTTGCATATGTTTCTATGAATATTGTGATGTTGAATTGATGTATTGTAACATATCTGCAATAAAATATTATTAAACTAGATGACGACAAAAGAAAATCCACATAAAGGTTTACCACCTCTAATTACATGTAAACCTCCGGTTCCTATAATAAAAAGTAATCCCCCCTTTTTTGATGGAAATGGGCATTATAAGCAGGGGAAAACTGCCCATTTCTTTTCGATTTTGTGGTTGTATATATAAGAAGCGTATTAATAGGTTTTACTGGATCACTGATGAACATTTACAAGATTTGGACTCTATGCTTACACTTTGTAATCAATGAAAATAGTCAATTAATGAAAACAGCTGTACCGTTGACCTGTTTAGTAAACAAACAAGAACTTTCTAACATGTCTTGTGAGACCACCTTTTCTGGTGATTTTTCAAGTGGAAAATTAGTTTTCTATATGAACATTACACTGCTGCATTATCCATACTTGAGTTGAATTTGCAGCAAATCATTAATATGTGACACTTTAACATTGTGGAAAATAATCAGTGGTTTCATACCTTAAAGAGATACGTGCAGTAATTAGGACTCGCTCAGATTCATACCTAGGAACCTTTTTCCGATAACAATTGGTAAAATAAGCTCAGAAATAAGTTTTCCATAGTTGTTTACATAGGTTTTGAGCGTTTTTAGCCCAATTTTGTCTATAAAAGCCATTATTTTGAGTTTCCATATTTTTTTCGTGGTTAAAATGACGTGTTTGTGAAGTGTTTACAATTGAACTATGTTTTTTTTGTATCAACATGTAGGGTTGCATGTTTACATGAATTAAATCTGCATGGCAACAGGTTTGGTAGGCATGAAACCACTAAATCTGTCCCCTACCCATCTAAAATAGGATACTGTGAAAAATGAAGATTAGTGTAAAAGGTAAAATAGTACTCCGTATCATTCAAACTCGATTTGGTAACGTTCAGCTAGTATCAATTTTGATTTTAGTGGTATTTTTGGCATTTCTGAGCTCGGATTCGCTACTATAATCAGGTAAGGAACCACCAATTTGGAAGAATTTGCGTAAAAAATCAATTTTGGCATGAACATCGCCATAACCTGGCATATTTATCGTCCTAATTGTACCTAAAGTGCATATTTTATTAATGTCCATTGACTGTTTTAAACATTTGATCTATTTAATATAGTGTATTGACAAGAAATGCCATTTGGTTTGACAATACAGATAGTGTAAAAGTTAAAAAATATATCCGACTTTTGTCGATTTCAGACTATTGTCCTTGGTATTCAAAAGACCATATCTCGGCAAATACTCATTCGATTTACATGAAGTAGGTGTTTTAAGCTTGTTATGAAAATGACAACACAAATTGCACATTTAAGAAACATCTTAACATGTTTTCTCCTCTTATAAAACACATAGATCTATATCCGAATAAAGATACAGTGTAGGAACCCCATTTGTTACAACGTCGCTATCTGTTGTAACCGTCCGTAAAAGTTACGAGTCGTCCGTAAAAGATACACTAAACGCCGCTATCTGTTACAATCTTACCGTAAATGTTACAAAATGTAGTTGTGATAAAAGTAACAACGTCTACGCTATCTGTTACAATATGTTTACTTGTAACAAAAGTTGCAACACCTTGTCGTCAATGTTACAACACCTTGTCGTAAATGTTACACTGGCATTGGCATCATTTCCAAAGCAACAAAATCCCATAACTCCACTTTTACTTTAACCAGAGTTATGATTCATGCACTCTGCCAATCCACTCTCTGACTTAATCAATGTTTCAAGTTTCATTTGATTCTGTCGAATGGTCTTTTAGTTATTTATGGTTCAAACAACATTTTCCTAAAAAAGTATATATTATATAGTAAATAAAGCCACAAAGTCCCATAAATCCACCTTTAGTTTACCTAGAGTTATGGTTTCTGCACTCTGTAAATCCACTCACTGCCCTGTATCAGTGTTTGAAGTCTAAATTGAATCCCATAAATAGTTTTCGAGTTATTTTCCAGACAAAAGATTCATTATATACTATATATTGATTAAGTAATTATTAAATCAAGGGCCATAACTCTGGTGTTTCTAAGGCGATTCCAACCATACTTAAGCAAACGCGAGTCCACATAGGGACAAACATATTTGCAAACTATTACGTGTATGTGACTTATGGTTACCAAGATATGGCTCCGGACGCACGCACGAACTGACTGGGATAATACTCTCGTAATAGAATACCCAGAAATTAAAGATATTGACAATGCTGTCACAGTATTGATTTGGAAGATGAATACCATTTTATTTTGATATGTCCTTGTAACACCAGAATCCGGACAATTTATATTAAAAATATTATTATAATAGACCTAGTATGTTTAAATTCTTAGAATTACTGCAGACACAGGATAATAATATTGTTATAAAGTTAGCAAAATATATTACAATCTTGATTAATTAAACAATGTTTAGCTCTTTTGTAGTTTCATTCTCATTTATCAGTTAATCAACATTAATATTGCTCATAGCAAATCTTCTTTTGTCTAAAAACACTTGACTTATTATGCGTGACAATGTATGTATGTATATATAACGATGTACGTATGTACAAGTTAAATAAAATATATGTTCTGTTCTGTTCTGCTAATAACATAGAAACGTTTTCGTCAATCAATATTCCTCATGCAGTCAAGAAGGCTATTGGGTTCATTGTTTTTCCTGTCTGTATTTGCGTGTTTTGTCTGACAATGTCAGCAATATTTAAGAATATACAATTTTTGTGACCGTTTTGAAACATTGGCAATATCGAAGAAGACAAAAACCTATTTGTTTCGATCTTCGCATTTGTACCGCGATTTTCGACTATGATATTTCTATAAAACCTGTCAACACGATTGTTTGGTGAATCTCCAACATAATAATTTACTTATGATATGATTTGTTTTCTCTGTCATCTAGTCTAAGCTTTAAACTAGGTTTTTTTAAAAGAGTACTATAAAATCCGCGCATCTGCACGTGCTCGCAAAATGGGAACTACGTTGCCTCCAACCCCAATTATTTATGTTTGAGTTATGCGGTTCAGGCACGTGAAATGACTTGTCTGCTCCCTACTGGTACACTTTGATTATAAAGCATAAAATAAAAATAAAATGTGTTGTTTCGTCGTAAATAACAGATTTTATTTCATCTCAAAGTGATCAAACTTCAATATTTTCACTCATGCTTCGCATTCGTGAAGATATAAAGTTTTCACATTTCTCGATAAGATCAAATCTGTTATTCACTCCAAAACAACATATTCAACGATACTGTCTGCTGATTTGAATTTCAATTTGCTTTTCGTGATCTATGTCTGGCCCGTTACCCCCTGTAAGACGATCTTTAATGATCTGGCAACTGCTATTCAGTTTTAATCAAAGATGGAAAATAAACATTAACAGATGAGAATCTTTAATAACTTGAATCACGTATTTACGTTATTTAAAGATGTTTACAGTTAATATTTATCAATTTTCACACACGTACTATGCACTCGTCCGCAATAATCGGACTTTTACTGTTGAATGTGGCGTGGTTAATTTTAATCATTTCTACCTTTCATGAGTTATTTGAAATAACATAAATATGCACATAGTAATATATTTTGTAATAGGATTACTGTGCTTTTTTTAGAATATAATTATATAGTTTCCACACGTTTGCATTATGTCACTCTATTAAAACTGCGCATGTATTGCATCTAATCTTGAAATTTTGAAGTAAACATGAAATGACCTGACATAGGATTTCAGAAAGTAAAGTGTAAACAAGGAACGTTTGTTTGTTTGTTTTGTTTGTTTGTATGGTATTTTACGTCATTTTCAACACATGTAAGGTTATATATGACTGTCGATTGTTTTTGTGGTGGAGGCAGACCACCCACTTTACCTGGGTAGACCCAGTACTGTACACCTCCCGCCATCCGTAAGAATCGACACTTCCTCACTTACAAGTCGAGCTCCGGATTCGAACCCGCTTCGATGCGAGGCGAAGGTTTACAACGCAACGTCTTTAACCAATCGGCCACGGAGACGCTCACACAAGGAAAGAGATGCTCGTCAGATGCTCGTCAAATGTATAAGTTTTCTGTAACAGTTTTAACTACACTGTATTAACAAGTATTACTTCATTATATACCTATTAAAGCGGCATGTCTCATACCATGCAAACTTATTATTTACGGATGTTTTTGTTATCAAATTATAAATCAGACGCATTCCGGGAAACTCAATAAAATAATAATTTATTAAATAAATGTTTCATAAACAGAATGCCGCGGGTTTAAGTGAATGTCCAATGACACGCATGCAGATAAGAACACCCACCACCAACTTTATCCATATTATGAATATACTCTATTGATTACAATAGACTGATGCACCTTTTCGCCAAATTGCAAAAAATAGCCAACTAAAACTCTTTTTTTTTCATTTATGTAATTAAACCACCTACTGATAGTAGGAATTTATGAAGGTTATGAGGCTGCTGACAGCAGTAATAAGGGACGCCCTTAATCCCCTTAGGTACGCTATTATCAATAAGTGACAGTTTGGAGAGGCTGTCGGACAGCCAATCAAATGGCTCCGTTTCGCGCGTGCGCATGTCGACCACTAACCTCAGCAGCCGCCATGTTGAACTAACATGCGACCAAGAAAGTCAACTCGGACATACATAACGTACACGGGAGGTCGAAAACGGACTATAAAGAAATCGTTTATTAGAGGAGGATCGGAGAAAAGACTAAAGAAGACCATATCCTGCCAGTGCTATAGGCACAAACGTCCATGTCGGAAAACAACGACATTGGCAATGTCAATTGAGAGAATACAAGGTCAAGGTCTGTATATGGAATCATTGTTTTTACCATTGTGTAATTGTAGCTGTGACATTTCAGATTGCATCGTCTTCTTGAACTGTTATAGGCATACTAGACACGATCAGTTCAGTTATGATCATATAAATTCAGAGCTGTTGTATGTAAATCATCTAAGTTTATGAGTACTTTTACTCGTGCTTTTTTTGACGTGAGCATCCGTATTTATCCTTCTGTCCGGGATTAGACGAAAATTGCCCCTACTCAGTAGTCAGTAGTAATCAATTTGGGAAACCCCGGACAGAAGGGTAAATTCGGACACCCTTAGATTTTCATAAATAAAATGGTTACATCTCGTGCATGTCATTGCTGCATAAACAACCACCGTATTTCAATAGAACAAACCTTAAATACCACAACTGCATGCAAAAGAGAGGAAAGACATGCCGATATTGTCAGTGCTCGAAGACGACTGTTAGTGGTCGGAGGTCGGACATTTTTATTGTTTACATTCGCAATAATCTCGTCGTTTGACGTCTCGGTCCCTATTTGGAAACTCACTCCTTCTACTCACACACCTGATGCTTTCCTGTTAGCATTGTCGATTTGTGTCAGCTGTGGGCGGGTTTAAGTTTCCAAATATGTGCGAATACATGTCAGCGTAAGATATGTCGAAATGTAAACATTCCAGAAAATGTCTGCTAAAAAACATGGACAGTCTTATGAAAATGCCTATGGTATTCTTCTGTTTGGTGAGTTTTATGCATGCACACGTGGTATTTAAGGTTTAATCTATTTAAATGCATGTACAGCGGGTGCTTATGCAGACATTCCATTCCATTAAACCGTTACTCGGACAATGGCGTCCTTCTAGTAGACCCATTCGTGGAGAGGAAGTTGTCCTAGCCAGGGTCAGGATAGGGCATACACGCTGTACTCATTCATATTTATTACAAGGTAAGCAGTTGCCAGAATGTATACCCTGTTTTGTTGGAATGTGTATACTTTGATCCTAGACGATACAGTACAGCTCACGCGAAACCCACACTTTACTCGATTCGCCGAGTTTGGTCGTATCGAGTGCCGCGCGAATCTACGCTGTGTCAGTGTTTGTACTCGGCGAATCCAAGCGGCGAAAGTACGCCATTGTCAAGTCACTCGTTGTGATGACACTCCGAGTTAATTTCAAATTTTTAAGCAGACAATTGAAGAATAACATTCTTCGCAATGCGAAAAACTTCAAAGGATCCGGCATTTCCGCCATTGAAGATCTAACCCGTACCAACCAGGAGGTACTGTCCTCGCTACGTCTAAAAGCGAGAGAAGAAGTTGGTCGTTTGAGGGAAGGCTATTTGTCAAGAACAAAAACGTCACCGTAGAAGAGGTACGATACAAAGACTACGGAAAGTGGTCAGGCCTACCATGGCCGCAAAAAAAATAAACCCATGTATGTCGTACTCTATAGTACATTGTACACCCACAGTCCGGACTCTATACATTGTCCGACCACAGTCCAGACTCTAAAGTTATAATAATATACACAGTTTTAACGCGAAACATATAGACGAAACTTTTTTTCCCAGATTAACAGAAACGATAACTTTTATAAATGAAAAACAACAGATACTTTCATTTCAACACAGAAGAACTTTACCAATACAAAACAGACAACAAGTAATGCATATTTCTGTTTCAGAAACTTAAAGACAGTTACTCATGTTTAATGTATATTGATGTAGGCCACATACCAAATAACACATATATTAATATGTATGTGTGTAAGCCCATATATACCCATTTTGAGGACAACAAGTAAGACATATCTCTGTTTCAGGAAATTAAAGGCAGAGACACCTTCATATCGTTGTAGGCCTATAGGCCCATTTAATTATTAATAACAATAGATATGTGTGTATATGTATATATGTATAAGAAAATAATATTACATAGACATAACAAATCTCGTATATTACCAAACAATTAGGAAAACTCAAATAATTACACCCCTCAATCTATAAGGGAGACATCCTCTAATATACTACTAATTTGTAACACAGAGTTGTCTAGTCCTTGAAGAGAAAGTCGACAAAATGTCGCGAAATGCTATAATACTCGAACTATTGCGTATATCACGACACGGTTTTAAGCTGAGCTCTAATTTGATACCGATCTCCATTTTAATATGGAGAAGAACAAGAACTCTGACTAATATATGTAATATTGCAGGTAGATTTATATAAACAAGTACATGAAAATATTAGCGATCCAATGTAATTTTTCAATCACCTCTGCATGTTTACGGTTAAAGAAAAAAAAAACGAACACCACACTAACACGTATATGATAGATACACTTTAGGTTCATCATGTTATTTTTTGGTAATGTTTTGTATATATGTTTAACATTCGCAGTCAAATCTATTAAATGTATATGTTATGTCCTCGCGGGTTTTGTGACCGATTATAATTATTTGAACAAACTATATAATACAAACCTTTAAAGGGACACACGCCAATCCTGAAGCATGTATCGATAATTAAAATTAGCATCTTCACGGACGTGTGACCCATCGGAATTATCTGTGTAAACTATATATGTAACACCAATCTGATGTAACACCAATCTTTAAAGGGACACTTGGTAATCCTGTATAATAGATCGATAAACAAAATTAACATCTCGATATATTAATTGAGACACACCGAGTTTAAAAAATAACAATCGAGTGTGCCGAGTGTCCCTTTTAAAGTGAAAATCGTTAAAGGGAATAGAGTAATAGTCTATTGCTAAATAATATGTCACCTCTGCATGTTTGCAGTGAAAGAAAAAAACACCACCACAATAACACGCATTTGAGAACAGATACATTTTATGTTCAACTGTTATTTGATGTACTGTTTTGTATATCTATTTAACTTTTGCAGATACATTTATTAAGTATATGTCTTGTATCCTCACGGGTTTTGCGACCCATTAGAATGATCTGTATAAACTATATATATAACAATCTCTTTAAAGGGACACAGGGCAATCCTGAATCATAATCGATAAATAAAATTAACATCTCGATCTGCGATTTTTAGTAAAATCAATCTAGTTTTGCCAAGAGTCATTTAAAGTGATAATCGTTCCCTAGACCTTCCTTTTTCAACTTTCTTTTTTTCGAGAAAAATGTCGATCTGAAGGGAATAGTGTAATAGTCTATTGCTAACTAATATAAGTAAAGCGGATTGGTTCTAGTTCGAGCTTTAACATATACAATAGTTATATTAACACTATAATTTATTCTAGTTTTGTTTCATTGTACGGCTAGTTACTTTACTTTAAACATATTGTATTGCTTTTCTTCTATATACATGCAAAAGGGTTGGGCCACAAGTTATTCCAACATTAATAAAGACCCGTCCCAACAATATTGTAATTAACAGTTAACAAGATGGCAATATAATTTACATAAAATACTAAAATACAGTTTTCGATGAACAAAAGAAGAAACAAAAAAGGAGAGGAGTAAATAGAATAAAGTTCCAGGAAAGATTAAACAAGTAGGAATGAATGATGCTGCGGTTGTAGGGTCCTGCCCCGAGCGGGTGTCATAATAGTGTATATAATGTCTAGTCGTTATCAAATCGTTTAGTATCTTTAATGTATATTTGAACATGAATAAAAATAGTTCTATTATCTTTATCTGTATAACTATCTTTTCCATATAAAAATACACGAACGCTAAGAGGGTGAAATAGACGGGTAGCATGAAAAAGACGAAGTCGTTCATTTAAATAAAACGGACATTGCATAAAATAATGTTCGGTGTCCTACTTTTCATGCCAACACTTCTCACAGGTTGCGTTTTTGTTTGATTTTGTTTATAAACAAATCATAGTTCAGGTTACTGCATTTGTTTCTTATCCGTGCATGAAATACAGACAATCTACGAATTCCAGAAAATAGAAAATACGCTATTTGGGGTGTGTGGGTGGATTAAAGTATTGATTTGTAATACGAGTTTTAAAAGCAGAAAGAGAGTCTGCATTTCGTATGTGTTCATGTATTGTATTCCATAACGATATACACTAGGGAATAAACGAATTACTAAATAGCTGCTTTCTCCTATGAATAGATACGTAATCATTTGAATTTCTTAAGTTGTAAGGGGCAACTCTGCCAACTATGTCAGGGAATAAATTTGTAAAAAAATCAGGCAAATAACCAGCTTTAACATTATAAGCAATTATTAAGTTTTGGTATTTTCTTCTATCTTCTAATGGTAACCACCCAATTTCGGTATATAAATTACGAATAGACGTTGATCGTGTTAATACAGTGACGATGCGAGCTGCTTCATGTTGATTTTTTTCTAAAATGTCTTTTTCGTATTGTGTGCAGCCATATCAAAAAACAGAAGCATATTCAAGTATTGGTCTCAAAAACGATAAATATGTTTGGTTTAAAGCTTTACGATTGATTAAAGACTTTATTTTCCGCATCATTCCTAATATTTTAGAGGCTGACGTAGTAGTATTGGTAATATGTTCGTGCCATTTACCGTCATGACTAAACGTTAAACCCAAGTGTTTATGGTGTTCAACAAAATTAACTGGCATATTATTAAAAATCAACAAGGGTTGTTGTATATTTCTTCTGAGAGTAAAAATAATAGCTTCAGTTTTATTTGGATTAAAATCTACGGCCAGTCAAGGGTGGATAGATTTATAAAATATTTAGAGCGTCGATTACGATAAACTGTAGAGAATAAAAATTAATATATCGGGTTGGGATAGCTCAATTTTGAACAATGGTTTCACAAGTCGAAAGGCGTGAGCGAAATTGTGTTCAATTGTAAGACTAATAGTGACTTGATACGGGATACTTTACCATAAGTGCGCCTGTCACCATTACATCCGAAAATAAAGGGAAATCCTAGAGTATAACGAGACCAACAGTATGGGTCACTTTAATACATGTGTTAAGAGCTAGATATTCCACAAATGATCATATGTTTGCATTACACAAATTGATGGAGATGTTACGTTCACAAAAGAAAAAGTTGTTCTGCTGCTTTATAGATTTCACACAGGCATTTGACTTTATATGGAGAATAACCCTATGGCGCAAACTCCTAAGTAATGAAATTAAAGGCAAATTCTTCCGTATAATATATAACATGTATCAACACATTAAATCATGTGTGTCCACAAACAACGACACCTCGAATTTCTGTGTGAGTCAAGGAGTCCGTCAAGGTGAAAATGTATCACCGATAATGTTTGCTATCTTTTTAAATGACTTACAGGAGTATTTGCTTAACACAGGCCTAGATGGAATTAGAGTCGAACCCTAAATAAATGTCTTTATACAGAATATAATACTACTATATGCTGACGATACCATTATCCTAGGTGAGAACACCGAAAGTTTCCAATTAAATCTAAATAAATTCCACGGGTATTGTCTATCGTGGAAATTAAAAGTAAACTACAGCATAACTAAAATAATTGTCTTTGGTGCCAGAAACATAAACCGTTTCTCATTTAACATAGGACCGGAAAAAATCGAAATAACAAATAAATACAAATACCTAGGAGTAATATTTACTAGCTCGGGTAGCTTTCTAAACACAAGAAAACACCTGGCCGAACAAGCCAAGAAAGCGTCATTTCTACTTTATCGGAGAATCAATAACCTAGACCTACCCTTAGAACTCCAACTTAAATTATTCGACCAAACAATTATACCAATATTAACCTACAATTGCGAAGTTTGAGAATATGAAAACGTAGATATAATAGAACGTGTACATACTGATTTTTAAAAAAGAATTACAAACAGTAAAAAAGCACCCCTTCTTACATGCTATATGCGGAAGTAGGCAGACACCCAATCGCAGTCACTATACAAACGAGAATGATAAACTTTTGGAATAAATTGATCCTTGGTAAACAAACAAAAAATAGTTACTTATGTTATGAATCAATGGTTAATACAGCTAATTAGAAAGCTGGAAAATAATCCTCAACTTTTTTAATATTAATAAATGATGGTGCTGGCTGTATGTTTTTCACTCTTTTGGTCTTCATAAATATTGTTGTGAAGCTAAATACGTAGTAAAGAGAAAAGTATGTAGTGTTCTTCTGTAACGATATGTACATAGAATACACCCACGAGTACACTCGTAATAGTAGAATGTATATGTGGTTTACAAGGATGTTTCTATAAACTATATCATTCCATAGAGTCTATTCACGAATACTTCCGTTATAGTTAAGCAGTGCTTAATGCATATTATTCACGTTTCCGTTGTTGTTGTTTTTTTGTGTATTTGTGTTTTATATGCTGTGTGAGAAAGAAGACAAACTACGTTTTGTTGGTGTGTAAATATAATATATGCATGAATACCTTCGCAACAGATTACTAATCGTTATTTAATGTTTATAATAGTTCTAAGAGGTGCTCATGCTGTGTGAGAGAAAAAACATCACACTTCTTCAATGGTGTGTGAGTAAATATATAGATGTATAAAATTACGATCTATATTGAGTCTATTGACGTTGAAGTTATGCTGAGTGAAAAAAAAATACCGACTGTTTGGTGTGCGAGTGTATATATATCTATAATATGAATAAGGCACTGCCTCATATCGAGCTCAACTCCTTAAAAAACACTGGAATGCAAATAAAAACAATCATCAGCACATTATGTTTATTAGAGCCACCTCATTGAGAATTGAAGAATACAAAATAATCCTGGAACTCTGCCCTGCTACCGGTTACACGAAACACACAAATCTACCTATTTCGCAATATCCACCAAAATCTACACCATCTACCCCTAAATATCCCAAATCCACACCAAATCTACCTTATATGATGTTACATCGATGTTGTTGTAAAATATATCACAACAAAAAAATTCATTGAGTAAAATGAAGATGTAGTTGTTTATTATTTGTTAATCATTTATTTTGTTATCACAATGTGTAAAAAAATAACGCCAACATCGTTAATTCAGTAATAAATTAACAAATATATCTTCATTTTTCTCAAATGATTATTTTATTTTTGATATTTGGTACAATAACATCATTGTAAAAGCATATAAGGTAGATTTGGTGTGGATTTGGAAGTTTAGAGGTAGATTTGGTGATGATTTGGATGGATTTGGGGGAAATAGGTAGATTTGGGTGTTTCGTGACATCCCCCTACTCTTACTGTCAGAAACATTGTAATAATTATTTAACATGCAAACAGAATGGCCTTCGGTTGTTTGGACCTTCTATCAGACAGACAAAGCCAAGGGAAAATGTCTTGCGCAAGATGCTTGAACTGAACTGAATGTTGTTTAACGGCTCATCAACACAGTATAGGTTATTTAGAGCTGCTCCAGAGAGAGAGGGGAAGGATACATAGGAATCCGGGAACCGTGCCCTACTCTTATTATCGAATAGATTCCTATGGTTCCTATGGTTCTTTAACATGCTCGGAGGATAGACAGATACAGATACACGGGACCACCCGGTTTACCTCCCCATCCGACGGACGAGGCTAAGGGAAAGTACCTTGCCCAAGAACACACCGACGAAATTCAGTGGCACCACGGAGGATTGAACCCGTGGCCTTCGGTTACAAATCCAAGATGCTTGACCTTAAACGTAAGAGCCCATATTTGGTGTGATGATACGTTAACAGTTTCATCTCATTGTCTGAAATTGTTGGACAGCTTATTCGAATGAACACAAAAATTACATCAGTATATACATTGACCTTGAACATGTAACCGTTATTTTAATGTGCAACACACGGTCTATTGAAAACACATAAGCAAATAAGGTTACGTCTCATTATTTCGAGAGCTAATTATGATCTATGAAGTATGAAGATCCCAACTTTGTACTTGGAAGAAGAAGAAGACGAAGAGAAGAAGAAGGGGTTTAGGAGTATGACCGGACATGAAAACTGCATGACCTTGAACAAAGGATCCCTAAATGTGTATGCTACTTACCACATGGACTGGACATTTTTATGAAGGACAATTGAAATAAAACTTATGTCTGTTTTTGTTTGTTTGGTGTGTATTGTCATTTTCCAACACATTTTAGGCTATGTATGACGGTCAACTGTTTTTAGTGGTGGAAGCCGACCACTCACTTATTCCTGGGTAGAACATGTACGACATGTACTGAACACTTCCGTTGTCCGTAAGAATCAACACTTACAAGTGGAGCTCCCAGTGGGAATTGAACCCGCAGCGTCGAGACGGTTTCCAACGCTGCGTCTTTACGCTCACAACCACGGATGCGCTACAAAATATCAAATCATGTCTGGGTAACATACTCGAACTCACTCACTTCTCACCAATGTCACTAGACGAATGCAGCTCGGGTTCGCTTCCCTGTCTCTAACGCGAGAGGTTACCATCATCTGTGCCTTCCAGAGTGATTTGTGTAAGCTATGTAGTTTTCTTTGTAATCAATGTATAAAAAAAGAAGTTTATTATGTACTGTTTTGAGATAGCGGTAATCCGACTAATTCTTGACGAAGTAGCTTGTATGTTTTGTTTTTGTTCTCAGCGATAATAAAATTCTATTTTTTGTAATGATCTCTTGTGGAATGTCATAACTTAATATCAATTACTAAATAACTGATCGTTGGCCACAACTGATTGCTTGGTACATCACTTATTCAAACTCATGTATCCATTAACCACAGATAACGGTGCCTCATTAATGGTACATCCAGTCCTTTTTAGTTTGGTTGTAAGTTGATTTTCAAGCCATCCGTTGCAGGTTATTAATGCTGAGTTCTACATAAAGCAGAACACAGTCATAAACAACCACAAACAATGGAAGACTGGCGTATACTATATTATTTTCTTGGACATTCTTGAACATTCGGGACATCTAGGCATGCAGCTTAATTAAGACAGAAATGGCACTGAAAAATATAAAAGATATTAAATACAACACAAAAACAATAGGCCCAAGAGGGCCTGCAGACGCTCTACTTGTATGATGTGATTCAAAAACATAAACATGATAGTTCCGAAGAAACAAGTATCCTATATTAAACTCTATGTAAACTTCGGGTTATCATGGTGGCCATTTTGAATATTTGACGACAACGAAAAATACAAACTTGATAGAGGCCAACAACAGGAACATGCATATGATATTTGACTAGAATGGAATAAGTGGTAATATGTCTTTTGATAAATGTCCTTAAATTTGACCTAAGTTTAGCCATGGTGGCCATCATGGAAGACTGGAGGCCCCAAAAATGCAGATCTGAGGGGGACTAACCCAAAGATCATTGTGATTAAGTTTCATCAAAATCCTTCAAGCAGTTTCAGAGAAGATGTCATTTTTAACGTTTTCCTATATAACTCTATGTAAACTTTGGGTCACAGGAGCGGCCATTTCGATTATTTGACAATAACAAAAAAAGGCTAACCCAAGGAACATGTATATGATAATTCACAAGAATGGAATAAGTGGTTTCGGAGATGTCGTTGGAAATTTCCTTAAATTTGACCTAGTCTTAGATGACTGGCGGCCGTGAAAAACATAAATCTGAGAGGGACTATCCCAAATATCATTGTGATTAAGTTTCATCAAAATCCTTCAAGCGGTTTCAGAGAAGATGTCATTTTTAAACTTTTCCTATATAACTCTATGTACATTTTGGGTCACCGTGGCGGCCATTTTGATTATTCGACGATAAAGAAAAACATAAAGTTAACAGAGGCCAACCCAAGGAACATGTATATGATATTTCAGAAGAATGGAATCAGTGGTTTCTGAGATGTCGTTTGAAATTTACTTAAATTTCACCTAGTTTTAGCCATGATGGCCATCTTGGATGACTGGCGGCCGCAAGAAAAACACAAATCTGAGAGGGACTATCCCAAATATCATTATGCTTAAGTTTCATCAAAATCTTTCAAGCGGTTTCAGAGAAAATTTAATTTTAAACCTTTTCTTATATAACTCCATGTAAACTTTGGGTCGCCGTGATGGCCATTTTGATTATTTGACGATAACGAAAAAGACAAACTTGATAGAGACTAACCCAAGGAACATTTATATGATATTTCACAAGAATGGAATAAATGGTTTTGGAGGAGATGTCGTTTGAAATTTCCTTAAATTTGTCCTAGTTTTAGACATGGCGGCCATCTTGGATGACTGGCGGCCGCAAAAAACACAAATCTGAGAGGGACTATCCCAAATATCATTGTGATTAAGTTTCATCAAAATACTTCAAGCGGTTTCAGAGAAGATGTCAATTTTAACCTTTTCCAATATAACTCTTATGTAAATTTTGATCGCAGTGGCAGGCATTTGGATTTTTCGACGATAACGAAAAACAAAAACTTGATAGAGGCCAACCCAAGGAACATGTATATGATATTTCAGTAGAATGGAATAAGTGGTTTCGGAGGAGATGTCGTTTGAAATTTCCTTAAATTTAACATCTTGGATGACTGGCGGCCGCGAAAAACACAAATCTGAGAGGGGCCCTCCCAAGTAACATTGTGATGAAGTTTCATCAAAATCCTTCAAGCGGTTTCAGAGAAGATGTCGATTTTATAAAATTGCTAACAGACGGACAGACAAAAAGTGATCGCATAAGCCCTCCTGTTTGGCCAGTAGAGCTAAAAACAACGTATATAATCGATTTAGCAACCGTGACTGATAGCATTTGTCTTAAAACGTCTTAATTTTTTAAACGGTTGTGACACAGCATGGTAGACTTATAATCCAGAGATCTTACTTGGTTTAAACATATTTTATTTCTCATTATTATTACAGCATGGAATCTGTACACAATAGGAGAAAAAGGATTAGAACGAAAGTAAAATACTTATGTTCTGCTCCTAGAGATCTAACTTGCACCACTGGGTGTTTCAATGTGCCCATGGTGAAGGCGTTTAATTTCTTAGCTTTGTATTTTTGATGTGGACATAAACAGTTTAACTGTTTGAATGGTGTGTTATGTTTACGTCATTTTAGCACATGTTAGGCTATATAAAATTTATGACGGTCTAAATTTTTTTGTTTAGAGGCAGGCCAATTTATTTTTCTTGAGTAGAACAAGTACTTTTTACCTCCAGCCATCTGTGATAAGCGACACTTTCTCACTTGACAAGTCCAGCTCACAGTGGGATTCCATAGATGCCAAATTTTCCAGCATCACATCAGGGAGATTGGACTTCCAAGTCAGGGAGATTTACGTAACGCCATGGAACCATCGCATTTTTTAAATAAGGAATACAATTGCTAATTTTATTTTTATTTCATTATCTATATAATATATACAATAGATGAAAACAAATAACAGTACCGGTATATGCATTATGCCATAATAAATTAATTGCTAGATTATCATCCCCGTCCACCCTCTTTTTTTTATGCCTGGCTTTTACACCGATTTTCAGTTCTGAGAGCCGCGTTTTAAACCTGTCCACTGAAACCCGGAAACGTAATAACCGATGTTGAGGTACACAATTTCTTCATAAAACGACGTAAAATTGGCAAATTAAATGGGGACATACTGGTGTTTGTTATCATTAAAATGTATTGCAATTACGAAAGACTGGTTTAGTTGTAATATTGTGGAGGATAAAACATTTTAAATAGACATTTCGATCAAAAAGTGCCAATTTCGGCAAAATTATTCTCAGTATAACCGGCCATATTTCAATAAATCTCGTCGTATGCCGCATGTCGATAGATGCAATTTCTTTGGTTGGTTGCACGATCAAAACCCCGCCCTGATCGATTATACACGCGACAGCTGTTTGACATGGGCTAATCACATGCTGTGTATTGCAAATTACCGCAAATTACAGGCAATTTACCGATTTCCGGAAGGTTTTGAACGGCTTCCGTGTGATTGATAAATCAAAGGCAAATCCGTTAGTCTACCGGAGAATGCGGGAGATTTGGCATGTATGGGATTCAAACCCGCAGCTGTGAGAGGCGAAAAAGTTTTAGAAGTAGCTTCTTTACTGTTCCGGCCAAGGATGCAACATACATAAAGTGGGCAGTCCTGCATATTGAAGGTTTTATGATTCCTATATATCCTTCTCCTCTGCCTCGGGCGGCTCTAAATAACGTTAGATAATGTGTCGATAAGCCATTAAACAATATCTGTTCAAGAAGCTACTGTTTAACACTGCAAAAAAGGAAAATATTTCCTGGCAGAGGGATGTTAACAAGCATGTACTGGAGTCCGATATATGAAAGACTAGATGAACCCATTGAAGAATTGATCTGCGAATGTCATTTTCAAGGATTTAATTTAGTATTTCAATCTTTCGACAGGCTAAGTAAAACATTTAGGCTAGTTTAAAGTGTGTGAAGTCCGAGGCACTTCTTACTAACTTTAAACTAGCTACAACACGTTCCATTTGCATTTGACTGTTTCCATACTGTCAAGTTCTTCTCTTTTTCGTTTTTTAAGATTCATTTTTAAAATCGTTAACAAAATTTTGTTAAGACTATTTTTTCTACAAATTGTTAACAAAATTTTGTTTGTAAGAATGTATTCTAGGCAGTCTTCCACCTTAACAAAATTCTGTTAAGATTCATTTTTAGAATCGTTAACAAAATTTTGTTAAGACAATTTTTTCTACAAATCGTTAACAAAATTTTGTTTGTAAGAATGTATTCAAATATCTTTACTAGGCAGTCTTCCACCTTAACAAAATTCTGTTAAGATTCATTTTTAAAATCGTTAACAAAATTTTGTTAAGACTATTTTTTCTACAAATCGTTAACAAAATTTTGTTTGTAAGAATGTATACTAGGCAGTCTTCCACCTTAACAAAATTCTGTTAAGATTCATTTTTAGAATCGTTAACAAAATTTTGTTAAGACAATTTTTTGTACAAATCTTTAACAAAATGTTGTTTGTAAGAACGTATTCAAATCTCTTTACTAGGCAGTCTTCCACCTTAACAAAATTTTGTTAAGACTATTTTTTCTAAAAATCGTTTACAAAATTTTGTTTGTAAGAATGTATACTAGGCAGTCTTCCACCTTAACAAAATTATGTTAAGATTCATTTTTAGAATCGTTAACAAAATTTTGTGAAGACAATCGTTTCTACAAATCGTTAACAAAATTTTGTTTGTAAGAATGTATTCAAATATCTTTACTAGGCAGTCTTTCACCTTAACAAAATTCTGTTAAGATTTATTTTTAAAATCGTTAACAAAATTTTGTTAAGACAATTTTTTCTACAAATCTTTAACAAAATTTTGTTTGTAAGAACGTATTCAAATATCTTTACTAGGCAGTCTTCCACCTTAACAAAATTCTGTTAAGATTCATTTTTAAAATCGTTAACAAAATTTTGTTAAGACTATTTTTTCTACAAATCGTTAACACAATTTTGTTTGTAAGAATGTATACTAGGCAGTCTTCCACCTTAACAAAATTCTGTTAAGATTCATTTTTAGAATCGTTAACAAAATTTTGTTAAGACAATTATTTCTAAAAATCGTTAACAAAATTTTGTTTGTAAAAATGTATTCAAATATCTTTACTAGGCAGTCTTCCACCTTAACAAAATTCTGTTAAGATTCATTTTTAAAATCGTTAACAAAATTGTGTTAAGACTATTTTTTCTACAAATCGTTAACAAAATTTTGTTTGTAAGAATGTATTCAAATATCTTTAGTAGGCAGTCTTCCACCTTAACAAAATTCTGTTAAGATTCATTTTTAAAATCGTTAACAAAATTCTATTAATATTCATTTTTAAAATCGTTAACAAAATTCTGTTTGTAAGAATGTATTCAAATATCTTTACTAGGAGGCAGTTTTCCACTTTAACAAAATTTTGTTAAGATTCATTTTTAAAATCGTTAACAAAATTTTGTTAAGACCACTTTTTCTACAAATCGTTAACAGAATTTTGTTAAGATTTATTTTTAAAATCGTTAACAAAATTCTGTTAAGACAATTTTTGCTAAAAATCGTTAACAACATTGTATTAATAAGAATGTATTCTAATATTTTTATTAGGCATTATTACACCTTAATAAAATTCTTTGAAGATTTTTTTTGAAGCGTTAACAAAATTTTGTTAAGATTTATTTTTAAAATCGTTAACAAAATTCTGTTAAGATGATATTCTTTTTTTTTACAAATCTCTATTAGGCGGTCTTTCACCTTAACAAAATTCAATTTTTTTAAAATATTGTTGTTTTTTGCACAAATCATTTACAAAATTGTGTTAAGACGAGTGTGTTCACATATTTACTAGGCGATATTCCATCTTAACAAAATTCTGTTAATATGTTGTTTTTTGTTTTGTTTTTAAAAATCGTTAACAGAATTTTGTTAAAACGAATGTGTTCAAATCTTTATTAGGCAGTATTGCTTTTTAATACAATTTAGTGATATCAACTATTTGAATAAGTGATATCACTCATTCGATTAGGCGATATCACGGAATCAAATGTAAATGAGTGATATCACCTATTCGAATCAGTAATATCACACATTCGAATCATTGATATCACTTATTCAAATATGTGATATCACTGATTCAAAACGGAAGTGTGAAATCACCTATTGAATGGGTGATATCATTAATTCTATGGAATTACCACTTGAATTGGGGATATCACTAATTCTAATGAGTGATATAACTGATTCAATCCGAAGGATAATATCATTCTGATACGAATGGGAGATATCAATAATTCGAATAGATGATATCACCCATTTAATATGTGATATCGCGCATTTAGAATAAATCGATTATATTACCTGTTTGAATGCGTCATATCACCTATTCGAATCAGTGATATCACCGATTTGAAAAAGTGATATCACCAAATGGTATTAGATAGTAGTACGGCGCCCATAAGACTAAAAGCAACCCTTATTTCTAAGTAAAATATGTTATCCTTTTAATTACAGTCAAGAGGTAAAAATAACGAAATAAATGCACGTAATAATGACTCGTAAACATTTTCCCGGATTTTGTTACTAGAAACACCATGATATATGACATACTCGAATAAACACCATATTATTTGTGTTCATCCATTTCATATATTCTTATATTCAGTACTGAATTATATATATATGAGAAAATACATACATCTACAAAATACCTTTCAAAAAGCACTGGATCCACGGGGGGATACGACAATGTTGGAATAAATTAATAGATTGGGGAAAAAACATTTATACAGTGCTACAGGGTATCTATAAACTGTAGCACTGTATAAATGTTTTTTTCCCCATCTATAGATATATATCCACTCATTACTGAATTATATGTATATATATATTCAATACTGAATTATATATACAACTATTAAACATATCCACGTACTATTTGAACGGTCCTCCTATTTATATTTAATAGTTCTATAAAATACAAAAGAAAAACTCATAGCAAGCGTGCATACTAGCTTAATAAGGAATTATAAATACGTGTCACATAGTTTATACAAGATAGAAAAAATGTTTTAGCTCTTGATTCCCCTTCAAAATCATGAGTCAAGCGATAATCACCAGACAAATCATAAGTTCAAATAAAACCATTTCGAATAACACAATAGTGTCAATGTCGTATTTGTCAGAGTAAAGAGGACGACACCTTGTATTAACGGTAGTATGTTTTTATTTATATAAATGTATTTACTTTGCGCTAGTAATCAAGGAAGGTCGAAGTTGTGTTTTATTACAACCGTATTTGCCTTAAAACATTTCACCTTGACAAACTCATATAAATATCAAAACAAAAGAAAAACACACAAAAAAAAAAAGAAAATGAGATACCAAAAAACAACAAGAAAATAAAACAACAAAAAGCACAACAACAAACACACGCAACGATACATGTATTCTTTCACTGAAACATAAATGAGTTGTTCACCTAAACCATGCCAACGCCATTACACAGTAAATACTAGTTACACAAGTTTTGTATTAATTAAACAATTCCATCATTTCTATGCATGCATAATATGGTGATAGCTGCTCAACACAACATTATCACCAGTATTTCAATTTATTTTATTATTATTTACATGAAGCAATTAACTTTGCCATAAATTGTTCAGAGTAGTTACATCAAGCAACTTACTGAGTGTATAACAAACTATCAATAATGACAGTATATTATTACGCCATCGACTGCACAAGACACTAACGTCAAGTTCATTTAAACTACTGAGCATCGATACTTATACTTTTGAAGTCGTTGTCCATCTTTTTGCTAGATGTATGTATGTTTCACCTAGACCATTAAAATGTTGTTTCTTATAATATCAAATATTGCGTTATTTTCTAAACTAAATCATTGTATATGCATATACTCTGCTCAAGAGATAATATAATATATACATATACCATACTCTTTATACGCTAAAGAAAAGTATACATATTACAATACCTTTTCTGGATACTGGATTACGGAGGATTCCGGAAAGAGACATGTGAGACAAATTATAGATAACAATTTGTCTCACATTTACAGTATTCTCAATATATATAGAAAACGTATGCATATGTTTATAAAACATAGCCATTTATACGAAGACAAATGATTAGTGTGATTGATTTTAAGTGCATTTGGCCCAGTCAAAAAATGTTGCTACAGGTCAACCTGCCAAACGTTAAATTTGGTTGTATTCAGTTTAGAGGTTTAAGAGAATATATGGTAACGGTCGAACAGAAGGGTGTACATATGGACAAAAATATGCGTTAGCAATATCCACTAAGGCTTTTTATAGTATGGAGATAATAAAACATTTCAGTGTCAACACCATTATTGTTAATTGAATCGGGATTAAGACAAACGATATATAAAACAAACTCTTTGAATCTTTTCATCTCTGACTACTTTTATATACTAGACACTATTTTGTCCAATACAATATCAGATTATCAGTATGTGTTAACGATTAACGGAAATAATAATACATATAGGGCAACAAATAATAAAATCTAGCAAATATTAATTTAAAATACAAGCATATATAAATTTCTTAACCTTATATACACAATCGTCATGGATCATTAGACGAATAAAGAAATAATAACCAACCATTACAAAGCAATTTCTCCTTGACATACGTTCGTTCTATCTTGAACTTTTACATGGCAATCAACGATGTAAACTATCAGGAATGAAACTGATTACTAACATAAATAGTCAAACATGTGACAGTAAAACCAAACTAGAAACATTCCGAAACTCATGGATATCATAACGACATGTTAAATAATATCGCCGTATGTTAATTTAGCTTTTAATTTAGTCTAATTTTTTATTGCTGCATTTTTGTATTGCCAAACATGTAAGTAGTTCAAATTTACACTAAGCGCGTGTGAAAGCATGTAAAGCTAAAATCATTATGCAATACTGCTCGAGTAAACTCTTGTCAAATAAATAAAATTCTCAGACCCTGCTTCAGAACAAATGCAATTTAAATCGAATCAAAACTAGTTATTATATAAAACAAGTAACCACGTTTAAAGGCGAGTTGTGAATAGAACGATCAATATGTGTCACTTACAACGGTCCTATATCTTCAGCGAATGTCAATTGAGCATTGTAGCTAAACACAGTTCTTACTTGTACTCATCAGGGTACAATACTAAACAGTTATGATTACAACAGAGTTCAACCTTCATCGTAATTCTAACGCACCTTTGTCTATCTTACGCATTATATTGTAATATTATTAGTTATAAGGATTATTTACAGGAGACATGGGCTCACATTACCTGCCTGGAAATTATATTCACCCGAGCCGTTAGGCAAGGGGGATATACTTTCCAGGTAGGGAATGTGAGGCCATTTTCCTGTCAAGAATCCTAATAACGAATGTGTCATACTTCAAAGTTGTAACCATTTATTTAAGAAAAATAACAGCAAAAAACAGGATTTCATTTTTATTGCGCTAATTTCCGCGTAACGTGCCTCTAACTAGACGTTGTCATTTTCGTGACGTCATCGCTCTAACGTCGTTAAATTTGGCGGGTTTTTTAACAAAATATACGTATTTTATCACTATTTAATGTTTTATCATCTGCAAAATTGCCAAAAAAATACACTTACGATTATTTCTAACTTTTACACACAATGGAAAGCGCCATTTTGTTTTTGTGTATTTCAGTAATGGGCTCATGTTTACGGCGCACTGACCAATGAAATCCTGAGAATTTTCTTTGCAGTATGACAAGAATGTCTGTCTTCTAGCTGACAAACTAGATTGTAATATGACTGGCTCTCACCTAGCTGATACATTACATTGTAACATGACTCTATCCTGCTTGAATGTAAAACTGGATTCCTGTCAGTTGTTCATAGCTTTAGAAATACAACATTCTTGGTAAAATGAACACTGACCGATTTAAATCAATCAATTAATTTCCAAGTACATGCCCACCTCTATCAAGTGAAATAATATTATTCACTCAAATACCATGTAATAATATGAGAAAATATATGTCGAGTTAACCTAAACCCGGAGGATTCACGGTGAATTAAAATAATCTTAATATTACTCTGTCCAATTGTTTTACATTCAAACTTGTATGATAAATTATAAAAAAAATATTGTTATATGTTTACTCAATTGTTCATGATATTATTTAGTGACCAACTGGTAACACTTGTCTGACACGGCTACAAATTAACTGGAGTAGTTATCAGGTAATTGATATCAGCCTCATGCTGCGTGTTAGGATACCTGTTGATTGTATTGCTCCCTCATGATGAGGTTGAAAATGTACCTTATAATCTGGAATGTCAACAGAGTTCAAAATAAATCGCACACAATTTGAATACTCATTTATATTTCTTTTCCAAATATACGTTGATAGCCTTTACTAGTTCCTGTCTTTGTGTTTCGTCGATAGTTATTGTATCGTTCATGACACAACATTTTAAAGATGCAACAATAAATGTTTTGTCAATAATCATTGTGTCTGTTTTAGTTAATGACACTGACGCATCTGGCAGAACACCCTGAGGTTTCTTTTTGGCGAACGTCATCATTGATCCATTTAAACTGCCCAGATATAATTGTTTACTGTTGTATTCTACCATTACCACCTACAATAGAACGATTACATCATGATAAATTCACGTGGGTCATAAGCATTACAGTATCGTTGTAAGATATAGAATATATCTTTAAAAACGATCAAGATAACAATTATATATAAAATCATAACGTTATGCATTGTGCCTCCTTGCTTTTGTGTATTACAGACAACGAAACACTTAATTTTTGCAAGCGTCTATAACTAAGGCTTAGACTTATTCCAAACGCATGGTATGTTATGAAAGAGTGTAAGGGTTCTACAGCCAAACATGCGGTGCGGTACAAGGTCATGGTACGCTGTAAAGGACGTTTTATTATCGTAACACTGATCTGTTCAACAATTATAATAGTAATTTTAAAACACTTCTGCGACAAGGTTTATCACAACCCGTCTTTCCTCTTTGATTGTGCAGCGACCGGACGGGACCGGACTCTCTGATAAGGTTTTCATAAATCCTTTAAGACAGGAACAGTTTGATGGATGTCCTTCACTCCGTTTTGTCGTGCCCTTGATGCTCTGACTTCAAACAAGTCATGAGAACATATGAGATTAGCTTCTTAGGTTTAACTTATTTTTTGATATATTATATACATGAACATTTCCGTGTTTTTTCTTATAAGTAAGGGTTGAACTCGGCGGGGATTAAAGCTGGTACGGGTGTTAGACTGTGTATCAACGTCAATTTACTGTTCATAACACAACTGTATTTTAGTAAGAATATCGGGGCGCAGTCAAATTTGAATTCAGGCATTTTATGGGTCTTCTACTATTTAAATTACATATCAATTTTAGGGATACAGTCCACAAATTATGATCTGAGCATGCGCGTAGAACTGGTTTGAACTGGCCTTTACTACAAGAATTATAATTCATAAACTACTTATCAGATTTCAATAATAAAATACATATAACAGTAAACCCTTTATTCTAATGCAAATTTCCATTGTTAAAAAACATGATTACCTTCACAGACGCTATTTTTTCAATCCAGTTGCTATTATATTATCATTAAGTTGTCGTTTTGTTTATAACTATAATATTTTCCAAATTCCTCACATTCTAATCATGAAACAACATTCTATTTAGAGACCCATTAAACATTCAGTTTCAGATGTCTATCATATCCAAATTATAACATTATACAACACAGATGCCAAAATTAAAAAACATGTCTATTTTATCTCAAATATTTCATGGTCAATGCGTTTTGATTGTTGACAATGACCAATAAAGAAATTCTAACATCTACACACTGTTCGTTTATTTTTATCATATTCTTTCCCCTTACTGTTTTCTTATGTAACTGTTCTGACCGGCTTGTGATACTTTGAAACTCACTGTCTTCTTGTTTTTATTTACACTGTCCTGTTGTTTAGGGATGATGACAGGATAAGAGTGAGGTTTGGTGCATCCTTGAACAAGTTTAAACTATCCGGTGGTTCCCTTTTTCCACTGACCTTTCCAAGGTGGTACCCCTGTTGTCAACCCTCTGGGTACTATTAACATTATACTTAATAGTAATAGCAAACTTAACGGTAGCAGAAACAAATCTTAACTCTTCTTTCTTTGAACTTTGTCCAGCTTTGCCGATTCCGTATTGACCTTTACTTTTCTGAAGGAAAAAACAACGACAAAGAAATAACACAGATATTGATTAATTTTAACAAGCATACAATCGTAATTGGAAAAGAAACAATATATACATATAAACATATACATATAATTCAAATGATGTTATGTGGATATTAAAGCATCTAATTAAATTTATTTTGCGTTCAGAGACACTTCCGCGCCTCGTCATACAACATATCTGTATATGTATACAAATCAAACGCAAGTTAGAAAAACACGATATTCTTCAAGAGATTCTCACATAAAGTAGATACAAACTTCGAATAGTCACACATAATATGAGTGAAGTAACGCAAATTATATACCATGAAACCGATCTTATACGAGGATCATAAAGCTTGTCATGATAAAATGCATGATTACAGAAAATGGCTTTTGTAAATTGTCATTTTATTAAAAATTTAAATGGTTCAACAATTGATAAAATAAGCATATTTATATATCTTGACACCGGAGAGGTTCTATTACATTTCGAAATAATATTCATCTTATACATTTTGTAAATAAACTTGACGGACCATTAAGGTACATACCTTTACTACCGAAACCGTATCATTTTGTTCTTCTGAATGATTTCTTTTCTGAAATTTAAAGCATGCATAACTATTTAAACAAGCACGATACACCGGAATCAAGAGGCCGTTATTATTATCCCAAAGGCTCTGTGCTTAACCCAGACCCAATTTAGAATACAAACGTTTATTATGAGCCATTTTGACCTATTTGTTTTTCTTTGATATATAAATGATAGTATATATGTTAGAACCAGAACTTCGCAGATCTACACACTGGTAAAAAATGTCAAGGTCGGTCAACGTTTGACATTCGTCTGAAGAAGATCGAGGGCTAATCTTGTTTCTAAAATCAGACATAAACCCTTTGAGGCATTATGATCTACTCTTCTGTGATAACGAATACCCATTTTACCATAATGTGATGGCAAGCTTTAAGCGTAGTATACTTTGTTAGTACAATCGCACTTGGAGGTCAAAGGTCAAATGACTTCCGGGTCATTTGTCACTTTTCTTGTTTATTTTATACATGTAGTAAATGTAATAAAGAAAACGCTAGTAATTTGGTTATGGTAGAGATGCAATATGTATAGCTTTATTTATTCAATACTCCAACATGCTTACCTTACTATCAACATCCAATGTATGTACTCCTAGCGAAAAGTGTAGCATTTCTTCCTCTGAAACCACCTTATCCTGCAATATCATACATTATTGTATTATTATAATATTTATCTTTTGAACAAAACGTTAATCAATTTAAAATATACATACAATATCAATAGGAATGAGCTTAATACCACGTAAACAACTTTGTTGCTTCCAATTTTCAGTATTTTTTTAATTGGCTTAACATATACTTAACATATGCTTCATATTTATTTATGTGGCATTTTACATTTCAGTTTATGTCTTTTTCTATAATATGAATAAAATGAAACAATTAATTAAATTTGCCATAAATGTAATACAAATCAACTTTTATTTTTGTTTTCAGGAGGACTTACCCGAGTACTAGTAGAAAGCCAACTTTTTAATTTTAAGTTGTCTTCTTTCAGTTCTTTCAACTCTTGCACCGTTTTCTGAAACATGATTTTACACTCATAATTGACAATGCATTTATTTCCGGTGCTTAAGTTTACTCAAATTCCAAAAGATAGTATCTTACTATTTCTAACCATCCCTGAACGGTCAAAGCACAAAAAACATTTCAATATGAATATACACATGGATATTCAAGAAAATAAACATAATATTACATTAATATAAAACTGTGGGGCTTTTATGTACATATTAACGAACGCTAAACAATGTAGTAATGTGTATGCATACACGAGCGAGAGAGATAGAGAAAGAGAGGGATACTATGATGTGTAATCAAGAGTTAAATAATGTTAAAAAAAGAAAAGTACTGAGTTTGTATGTTCACAGGCTAAATGTTTCCTTCTTATATTATGGATCACCGTAACCTAATTATTATGTTGTGTTTTAATATTGGTCACCTTTGAACTGCAGGTCACATCTATACAAAATCATTAATTTATACAAATCACTAATGTATTTAAAAATGTTATATATACATATATAATATAATAAAAGTAGCTATAAAAGTAATACCTCAAGAAGACTGTTCTTTTCTCTAATCCGTTTCTGTGCTTCATTCAATGTAGCCTCCAAATGTGTAATCGTCTCCTTAAGTTTCTGTAAGTATTTACATCGGATTAGTTTATACATGTAGTCAAGTTCGTATTATCAATAATAAAATAGAAGGCCCGCTTTGTAAGCTATCACGATGATACAAAATCCCTTTCAATGGTTGCGGGTGTTGATAGTTATTGTACATTATACAGTCACCTGATACAGTTACAATATCAGTAAGTAAACAATTTCAATTATAATACGACACAGATAATCTCAGATCAATAAACTCCGTTTCGCTAAATGTTAATGATGTCCAGAATTGTAAACGCATTGTCACTTCCTAATTTACACACCATACATTTTGTACATAATCGTTAGTTTGAAAGCGAACAAAGATAACCTGCTTGATTTAAATGAACATCAAAACATATGTAACATTTCTGAATCCCGTTAATTTATATTACTAGTAAAATGTACCGTTATAAGCAGGGAAAGATCCAACAATATCTCAACCAAATTGCTCCTGAGTTACAAGTGGATAATATATCTTTTGATTTTCTACTATTTTTACGTACACAGCCATACAATCCTACAGATTTGCCCAGAATACCATGCAATTTCCTTTTCTGTGCTCAGCATGAGGTCTAATTATTGTAACAGTTAGCTGATTAAGACTATTATTTATTGATCCACATGGTATCAGTGTATTGCTCTACTACCAGTACTGTAACAAGGTCAATGTGGTCAAGTCTCAAAGGGACAAACGGAAATCTTGAGTTTTATGCAAGCAATAAAATATGCACATCAATTTATTAATCCTGCCTCATTTTGACATTTAAACTGCTTACATATAAATAAATAATAAATGGTGATTTCAATTTCTAACAATTGTGATTTCTAACAATTTCTAAAGATAGTATTTGTGAATTATTATCAAAAGTTATTAATCTGTTAACGCACTTTTCTTTTGAGCTATTTCAATATTAATAGTAATGCCGGATTGCAAGTATGCAAGTTATGTAGAAAACTAACGGGGCCCACTGAGTTTAAAAAATCTCAAGATTGCCGTGTGTCTCTTTAAATATATACAAAAACATAATATTTTGGATGTTATTTCATACTTCTACTATTACTTTTTCAAAACCTGATTGTAAAGTCTTTCCCCCATATTTATTGGGGTTGATGTTCACACTATTTTGTTTAGTGTCGAACCAAACTGATTTTTGAAAAAGACCAACATTATTTATGCTGATCATTTTAGAAAAAGTCCCATATCAATATCGCTTATAGTTTTCAAGAAGTAGTCGCTAACATTTTGTTTTTTAAAAATATATTTTAGCTATGGCGGCCATCTTGAATTTCTGGCCGACATGAAATGTTGCTAGGATCAACTAGATATCCAGAGCAATATTCCAGTGAAGTTTCATGAAAATCCGTTACGTAGTTTCAGAGGAGTAGCGTTAAACGTTTTTACTACATAACTCTATGTAAACAAAGATGGCCTCTGGCAGCCATGTTTAATGTCAAATCAAAATGATTTTCGACAAGGACCAACATCATGTCATTCTGATCATTTTATAAAATGTCCCATATCAATATATCTTACAATTTTCAAGAAGTAGTCGCTACAAACTTGTTTTTAAAAATCTATTTTTAGCCGTGGCGGCCATCTTCAATTTCCGGCCGAAATGAGAGAGAGAGAGAGAGAGAGAGAGAGAGAGAGAGAGATATTTTATATTCATAAATAATTGAAAATATTCGTTGTTATACATTTTTATTTTTATCAATTAAATTTCATAAATTCAAATGGTATTGTGAGTTGTCTTTATACATGCAGTTTTAAAAACCACAAGCTTCCCATCTTTTGTCTGAACACTCTCTCTCTCCACAATGAAACATGATATAAACATAAGATTTCAAAGATATTAATTGTAGCAGGGGTTTGGAATTATTGGAATATAGATAGATAGTATTCTGATTGCAATTTATTGAAAGAAACTAGATCTCTATATATAATCACTGAGACGAGCCAGTCTAGGCAACTCTGCCCACTACAATGTATCATCAGGTCATTAACAAGTGTGTGTCTGGACAAACTGCTGGGAAAATAACAGAACTGTTATTTTTTATGATAGCAAGATGTTCCTGTGTATAATCGTATCGTCAGTTTATAGTACCAAGCTGATAAGAGCGAGGACATACACTTTCTATAGTTTGTGATTAAAATGCAGGACTGTATCATAAATTAGTCTAATACAAGTGATCATGCAATTTTTGGCTTTGGTGTTTCAAAATTATTTGATGATTTCTGTGTTAATTAGCATCATTGATAATGTTCTCAGTTAGCGCTTATTTACCACTGAAATAAGATATTGTCAAAAAAAAACGTTTTTGACTTGTAGAAAAATGCAATGATCACTAAAAGCATAAGCAAGTGAATTAAATAATTGACCACACACATTAACTCACAATTATTAGTAGTAGTAATAGTAGTAATAGTAGTAGTAGCAGCAGCAGCAGCAGCAGCAGCAGCATAGTGGGAAATATATACAGTTTAACAATTTGATTCCAAATAACTCATTCCAAAAATGTAATCTGACTTATAAATTGCTTGAGTTATACTAGCTTTGCATTTAAATGTATTGAACTTATTAGAACCACATTTATGATTCATGATAACATCATACCACTCACAAGTTTATGAACCATAGGAATCTATTCGATAATAAGAGTAGGGCAGGTTCCCGGATTCCTATGTATCAATCCCCTCTCTCCGGGGCGGCTCTAAATAACCTATAGTGTGTTGATGAGCCGTTAAACAACATTCAATTCAATTCACAAGTTTATGACATCATCACTTAATATGACATGTCAGGGACAGATCCAGCAGATTTTAGTTTGGAGGGAGTTGGGAGATAACTAGTTTTATTTTAGCTATTTAAACAGGCCTGCAGTGCAAACATTTATTACAGTGTAGGGGGCCCATGCAGTCAATTTGCAGGGGAATGGGGTGGGGTGGGGGACAGATCCAGGATTTGAGTTTGGAGGGAGGTGGGAGGTAACTAGTTTTGTTTTGCTATTTAAACAGGCCTGCAGTGCACATGTATTTCAGTATATGGGGCCCATGCAGTCAATTTGCACGGGAGGGGGTTGGGGGGTATTTTGATATTTTAGTTGTCTAGGGAATGGGGTAAAGTCCATCTAATTATTGACGCGCGTGAATGGATTAACGAGCGATTCCTACTGCATGGTGGATAGAGGTAACGGACCCTAGCTGCTCAAAACTGATCCTGGTTGCACGTGTAACGTACCCTGGCTGGTAATAACAGGTGGAAAATGTACACTGGTGTCAAAACTTTCGAAAATAAAGATACATTATGGTATGTATAAGAAAAAAACTTTATGCCACGGAACTTTTGAATGTCATCCTTCGAAATATATGTTCTTTATTTAGAACAAATGCAGAATAATTCTTGACAAGATGAAACAAATTTACTTTTGACCGGTCGATACAATATTCATGACTTTAAAAAGTCAAACGTCTATGTTTTCACTCTGAATTTTATGAAAATCAAACTTCCATTTGATCCCAAAGTGGTTTGCAACGGCTGTGGTTCAATAAAGATAAATGTTTAGCCTAAATATATGTAAATGTTAGCATCATGTCTAAATTTCAGAGCACCGGAACCTGGTTGCTTTGTAAATATTCTAGCAACGGACACACTCGGTATCCTTGGCATCGGACCCTGGTAGATAGGCTGTTTGTTTTCTATATAACTTCATATTAAAGAGAAAACGACGATCGGGACTGTTGCTCCCCCAACAAAAACAATAAAAAAAATCATTGGGTATTTTATGTCATCTTCAGCATATTTTAGGTTATATATGACGGTCGATTTATTTACCTCATCAAATCTGGGCGCGAGCTGGATTTGTACTCACGACCTTAGCGGTGAGGTTGAAATAGCGCCTTAGCACTCTGGACCACCGGTTCTAAAATCATTCATACGGAAGCATGATGAAAAACAAAAAAAAGTCCAGTATTGAATTATTGTATGAGTTATGGTTGGAATATATAGAGGGTGTGATCTTGTTATAGTGATTGCCCTCTTGAATCTGGTGGTGAGTTTGGCTAAACTGGTCTATGTCGTATTAGCTACAATACTACATAAATATACTCCGGGTATTCTCGTTCGTTTGCACATTCAGATAATTCTCTCTTCATGACCTGTCTTCCGTCGACAGTACCCTAAACTGAACTATGTGCCCGCAACTGACATTTAACCAAACACTTTCGCCGCATGCGTATTTTATGACGTTTTTTTGTCGCCGTTTGACACGACAATTCTGACCTAATTAGACCTCCAGTTTTTGTTTTTATTAAAAAAAAAAGTTATTCGAAAGTCATTATCTTAAAAAATGCAAGAGGCTTAGCTACATGTAAGCAGGCCACGCATCTGCGTACGCATTGTCTGTAAAAATCATAAATTAAAAAAGTAAGAAAAAAAGAAAAAAAGAAACAAACAAAAACGTAAAACGAGGGCTTGAGAGGATATACGGAATCACACTATATCATCACACATGTCAGCGTCAAATAAGACTTAAGTAATGGGAAATACTGACTCCCGAAATTAACCACAGTGTATCTGTGAATAAAACAAGTTCCTGGGAAATGAGCAAGAAAAATTATTTATCGGTCATACAAATTCAGCAATGTGAACAGCTAATGACGTAGTCTATAGACAGCTAATGACGTAGTATATTGGTTGGCATAATGTAGGCACTGACGTATAGATAGGCAACGTTATTGCACGCTTAAAATGAACATGTTTTATTATTTAGATTTTTTTTAAAAACAATTATCGTCTCCGTGGCCGAATGGTCAACGAAATTGCGTTGTAAACATTCGCATCTCACCGCTGCGAGTTCAAATCCCACTGGGAGCTGGACATGTAAGTCAGGAAGTGTCGATTCTTACGGGTGGCGGAAGATGTACAGTACTGGTTCTACCCAGGCAAAGTGGGTGGTCTGCCTCCACCACAAAAAATTAACCGTCCTGTATAACCTTACATGTGTTGAACATGATGTAAAACACAATACAAACAAACAAACATACAAACAAACAAACAAATATTTAGATTTATGTCCATCTGTTCACAAGTTTCAGTCCAGGGAGTGTTTTTATATTTTATATTTGAGGTGTCCAGGGGTGGGGTTGTTAGGATGCTTTGTCCAGGGGTGGACGGGGGTGGGTCTAAAATAAAGTTAAAACTCCTTCTATATGTACAAAGTCCAAATATTAACTTTGTAGATCTACAGGCCATATTTTCATTTTAATATTAATTGTATATTGACTAATAATATACTAAATGTGCATTGTCCGAACACACTATAATGACTCTTTTGTGCTTACATTTATGGAGTGCATTCATACATAGTACTTCGATTGCTAGAAAATAAATGACTACTACTAAGAAAAATAAATTATTTACCGTTTTCCGTGGTGCTTTCTCCATCATTTTCATCAACATCATACATTCTGAAACAACCAAATATAATACATGTTTAGTTTGGAAAAGCCAATCAGAGTTCAGAGCGCCAAATTTAATGGACGATATATATATTCAACGTGTTTTGTTGGTGTTGTGAATAACTGTACTTAGAACGGTTTAGTTTATTCCTGAAGAATGAATCGAAGTGCTTTAAGTGACATTTCTAATGAGAATGGAAACAATGAATTTACTGCAGGTAAGAAACTTCTATATATGTTTGTATTGATGACACTCTTATGACTGGATTTTATTTCTAAATTATCGATTTCATTTTAAATTGAAATCACATCTATGCCCGGAAGGTGTTTCTATGATGAAAGGCTGCCAAAAATGATAAAAGTACTAAATGTAAAGGAAATAGATAAAAATCATGCACTTAAATACAATAATCTTAGAAGATTTTAATATGAATGTGTTGTATGTAAAGTATACATTAATCGTGCGATGTAATAATAAGTAGTTATTGCCTTTTACAGGAGATGTTACAGTCCGGAATGCTCTTAGCGGCCAATTTCAAGAGAGTGAAAATATTACTTGGTCAGAAAACATGGGAGCTATACCATCCGGTATGTGTTTTGAATACAATTTATAATGGTGATGAATGCATATTACTTATTTCAGAAATCTACTATTGATCTTGTACTTAACAGCTCCATATCACATATACTAGCATGCTTTTCTATTATTCAGCAATATACGGAAGTTGGGTACATATGTTAGGTATGAACATTGTATTTGTCGTTACATAAGTTTTTTACCTGAAAGGTCAAAACGTTGGCTAATGATTCATGCCCATTTTCTGTTCTTTCTGAAGTTGCAAAATAAAAACAAGGTCGGACGGGCAAGATCAACCACACTGTTATAATATATTATCCTTACACACACAAATATATAATTTAATTGTTAATAAATACGCCACTGAGGAAGGCCGCAAGACCGAAAGCTACGGAATAAATATAATTGCTAGAGTTTATATATACATATTGCTAGAGTTTATATATATATATATATATATATATATTACATAACTGACTAACTGATTGACTTATTCGTAAACTAACTGTTTATTAAATGAAAACTTACCTGTATCTCACAGCATAAAATGTTGCTTGTAGCAGACCGAGTTCAGGTTTAAAATAAAAAGTCCGATAATAACGTTATAAATCCGACACAACAGAGTACTATAAACGTATAAGTTCGTTCGTGATAGTTTTTTTTATTCAATTCTCACAGTCGAAATATTCTGTCTGTCGTCTAGTTAGAAATATTTTGAAGCATAGTATTATTTGTTTCTACTGATTTCTTATTCAAACACTTAATAGTCATATGGCTGAGTTAAAATGGTTTCAAATCATAAAAACATAGTGATATAAAATCCGTTATAAAGTCAGACGTTTTGACAAAGACTCATACAACACACTGACGACCAAACCATATGCTCCGTTATTTATAAAAGATGAACGCTATCCAATCAAATCACATCAGTAAATATCCAGTCAGTGGTACCTGTATCTAGAGCCTATCAGTTTATCCCGAAATGTGGCTGAAATTTATGCTACGGCTTATCAGCCACAAATCATCACCAACTGCTGCACTGACCGGTCACTAGACGAGACTGATATCCTTAATCAACATACTATGTACAATATTTCCAACGTGTAACAGGACTTCAGACCTTTCTAAATGAAGATTGTTAATATATAATTTAATGTATTTAATAGATCATATTGGTCTAAATCGAAATAAGATATAGCAACATATTCACTTGGGCGAAAGGAAAGGACAAATATGTTAAACATGGAAAGGCATTCTGTGTTTACATTTTACATTTCAGATTTGCTTATGCTGAACATTATGATACGTGTTTCAAAGTAAAATACCAACATACACAGATATTTGTTTAAATGAGAGGATTCAGTTTCATACATTAAATATAGTGCTGTCACTGTTACAAAATCAAACTTGATTCTTCAAAAGCAATGGGCTTGGCCAAATTGACCAAAAACTTACCAAACTATCAGCTAACTGCATATCAAAATGTATTTAATAGTTTCTTCTATGTATGGCCGGGTCGTCTGGCGTATATGCATATGCTAGTTCGGTATTACTACAATATCAAAATACAGACCCAGTTGCGTTCAAGTTACCCAACAATGAATTCCGTTTGCGTTTGCTTTTTTTTTGCGTTCCGTTTGCATTGCGTTTGCATATCATTTATCAGTCGGCGTTTATAAACGAAACTATGCGTTTATTTAATTTGTCTTTATAAAAGTCGAACAGGAAATTCAGCTTTCACAAAACACAGTAAACACAAAAACACGAAACTGCATTCCTGAACGCAACAGAATGCATGTGTTTAAATGCACAGAAAACATGCATCTGCTTTCGTTCGTTCCGCGTTTACCAATCTCAACATTTCTATCATATACGCATGATATCCAGATATCCAGTAATGCGATTTTATCACGATTCGGAGATTGTATGTATGTAAGAATATTGTAGAATGGGTCCATTTGTTGACACTAGTTGACCACATGTGGTCTATTTGTTCAATGCAGAGGTATTTCTATCAGATGTGAACTGGTTTGTTATTTTGAATCCTTTTGCATGTTTGTATCTTGTACAAATAATGTAATGTGTGTGAACGCTAAATCCCCCCAAAAAAATGCGTATATAGTATTACATCTATATGGAAGAGCAGTTAAATCATCTGACTAGTCATCAAAGAGCTGCGGGCTCGAATCCCGTGCAGACATACTTGATATTCCTCAAAGAAATTTATTAACGGTTTTCAAAAGGCACATCCAGTGAATACCAGTGAGTACCATGTGTATGTATGGAAGAACAGAGTATATATATATTGGTGATTAGTATCATTTGTAGCATGGTCACAGACAATTCTATTTGTTCAGGCACAGGTGTAAATCGTTTAATTGAAAATAAGACCTGTCAGAATAGCTGTGAGAATAACAGTGAGAATAACAATTCAATTCAATTTTATTAAAGCATAAACATTTTACAATGTCCATCGCCATCAGCACGGAGGCGGTAATACATACAAGACATACTAAATACAAATACACATATATTAAAACATGTTCTGGAGAAGAGCATGAGAAATATTTAGGTAAACAATTTTTAGGATAAACACGTATATATTATTGAAAGTAATTATAGCATACAAGTTGTTCACACTTCACTGGCATGGCTCGAAACACTATTAAATATTATGTATAGTACATGATCCACTTATGACCTATATAGATAATCTACAGTGTGATTGCACGAGCTTCACGAATACCAATACCGTAACATATATTTGCATTGTAAACATAAGGCATTATGAAAACAGTGTTGGGTTGTTGGTCACTACATTATTAGAACAGTTATACAAAACAATATAATAATAATAATAATAATAAAACACTTACAAAAACTGCACCCTGCGCATTCTTTTTAAAAGTATATATTTATTCGGTTGCAATTAAGCTCTCGCGTTTGGTATTCGCAAGACTAATATATTAGGCTAGCAGTTAAATAGTTAAATAGTTATTCTAATAATAACAGTCAGAATAACTGAAATAGAGCTGAAATGGACATGCTAATGGACATGCTACAAAACAAATAGAGTATGGTTTCATCTCGTTGGTTAATTTAAACACCTCGATGTTTAAATGAACCAACTCAATGAAACCATACTCTATCTATTACTTATTCTCTAAATGAGTGTGTAAAGGCCTTTTTTTTTAGAAATTGTTCCCAAACCCTCAGTTAAAAGTACGCTGAAATAGTACTGACGTCATCTTGTAACAACAACGTCATAATGGTGACGTTTTTTTCCAAAGTGACGTTTTTATTCCACGGCCTTGTCTTTGTCAGTTTTTCTGTTTATGTTTAAGATTCTAGAAGGATGGATATTTCAAAAATGGCATTTGGTTTCGCAAATATATAAGGATAAAAAGGTAGGAGAATATTTATTATTTCACATAATTTTACATTAATTGTTTCCTGGATGACCTTTATTTGAAATGTATTTGATAACAGACCAGAACGGCAGTTCATATTATAATCAGTCCCGTAGACAGGCCTGAAATTTAACTGAGGCAATTCCCTTTCTGGGGAGGTCCGGTGACATGTAAACTCCACCCCACCCACACGCAGATTATTAATTTGTACGTGTGTGTGATTTTTGTCTGTGATTTCAAAAAAAAAGTCTGCCTCAGCGTAACTACACGCCTGATAATAGATTGTTGATTGTTGAAGACAGTTTGATCAAATTCAAGTTGTTCATGTATAATTTAATATGTTAATTCTGATAACATTTTCACCAAAAATATTTTGGTAGATCTATATAGTACAGTACAAATGATACTGTACAGCACTGTATGGTCGTCTTTTCGTTGGTAAACGGGTCAGCACTATCTTCGAATTACTGTGGTATTTTCAAACGAAACTGACTGCTTTCTATTCCAAATTATCGCCTGACAGACTCAAAAAGAAATAAATGTTTGGCCCTTGATCCATCTTTTTTCGTAATGGTTAAAAAAAGAAAGTTCTAAATGCTTTTTTAGTTCTTCAGGTTGGTTATCTTTAAGCCGTTCAACATCTCCGAGCCAGTCACACATTTTGTTCACGTCATATTTAGATTTAGATTGAATCGTTCTTGTTTTTCATTATTCCACAATTTCATTAATGTCCATCCCCATCTCTGTATCTTCTTCTGTCGATATCCTGCGTACACTACCGTAATCTTGACCGTGTAGCGAGCATTATGGCTGCCATATTCAACCGACGCAGTTGTCGTTGGATACATTGCACGTATCGATGCACGATTTGACTGGTTCTTGGTCGACTATTAAAACAAATAGCTATACTCTAATATTAAATGTATGTAACGTAGTCTACTAGATTTAATATGGATTTTCGGCCCGCCATATGGCTTTTTTGGCCCGCAATATGGATTTTTGGCCCGCCGTTTCACGCGATTGTGTAATATGACCGCATAGATAATGCCTGTATTACACGAAAAACGGGCCGTGTTTGTTACTATATAGTTTATTTCTTTATTTAAGCCAAAAATGGCCCATAAACATGTTTAAATAATATACATATTTATACATAAATTTCACTGGTGAGATGAGCAAGAGCATAATGTATTTATATAGCAAGTTATTGTATGTAACAAACTACATGAATATAAATAGAGGTTATTAACTGGGGTAGGTGTGCCTCTTTGTGATATTGGCCCGAGATAGCCATATGAGGCCCGAGAGCTTTTTATTACATGTGTAACCAAAACACTTTTATTTTGGATAGATTATTAGATCTAAATTGCGCAAAGTCATTTTTAAATATCTTTCATCTACTTGTGTATTTTTTTTTTTAATATGACTTTATTTAGATCCGTTTTTATTCATTGATTTACAAGAATAACATAAACGTATGACGTTAATATAATAGGATGTGCCATTTGAAATCGGCAATTCGGTACCTTGTTTCCAAAACACCAATTCACCCCACTTAATTAAAATTACAAAGAAACGTTTCTGACATAATCTTTGTAACAAAATCATCATAATGGTGACGTCGTGTTTGCCTGTGACGTTTTATTCCACGTCATTGACTTTGTCAGTTTTTGTGTTTACGTTTGAGCTTGTTGTAGAAGAAAGGAAATTTCAAATGGCATTTAGTTTCGCAAATAGAATTTAAGGATAAAAAGGTTGGAGATTATTTTTTATTTCACAGTACAGTACAGTACAGTACAGTACAGTTTCCTGCATGTCTTTTATTTAAAATGTAATTGAGACCTGAACGGCAGTACTGTATACTGGTCGGGGGCCACTTTCGTTTTTGTACCGCTTCTTTACTTTTTGGTTGTTTCTTGTTTCCAATCGTCTGTGCTAAACGTCTGTCGATAAGTAACATCGCGCCAGCAATTTGCCTTGTAAAAACAGTTTTTAAATGAGAATGACGGAAACTGGGCTTGGACGGAAACTGGTCCCTAAGCAGTATATATTATAATAGGTAGTTGAAGACATTTCGATCAAAAACAACGAGTTGATATAAATGTACATGTACTGTATAATTTAATAGGTTAAATCTATCACACAATCGGCACAATTGTCAACATCTCCGAGCCAGTCACACATTTTTTTTCACGTCATATTGTAGGTTAATTTAGACCGGTCCAAGTCGTTCTTGTTTTTCACAATTTCATTATTTTGTCCGTCCTTATCTTTGTTCGGCTACTAACGATCTCCTGCGTGTACTCAGAGGGTAGCGAGCATTCTGGCTGCCATTTTCAACCGTCGCAGTTGTCGTTGGATGCACGTGCCGATGCACGATATGAATGGTTCGTGGTCGATTATTAAAAATATATCTACAATTTAATGCTAAAATGTAACGCAGTCTAGATTTAATATGGATTTTCGGCCCGCCATATGGGTTTTTTGGCCCTTCATATGGATTTTTGGCCCGCCGTTTCACGCGCTTATCTAATATGACCGCAGAGACAATGCCTGTATTACACGAAAAACAGTACACAGTGTAACACATGTTATAAGTGATTCTCTCTTTCCATTACATGCAATAACTCAATTATTTACTTAGTTCTCTTATCCATTCAGCCTTACATTCGTATATAATGTATGTCACGGCATGTTTTGATGAGTAAACAATAACGTTCATATGCAGTATGATTTAGCAAGTTTAAGTAAATATTAACATATCCCTTTGGGAGAGATCTTTCTATAAAGCAGGTAGTTATACATTAAACAGGTATTTATACATATCGAGCTTGTAAAACTAAGTTCAAGAATGTTCCCTGTGTTACTTTAGTATTTATTTATAAGTATTCGTAGTTCAAAAGCTTTGTATATGAACACGGATAACTTTCTAATTTCAGACTCGCATGTGCTATTTATTAGTTGTGTAAATTTTAAGAAGCTTGGGTGTTTCCAAAAGTATTTTTTTTATATATATAGTTCTTAAATCGTTGTAGTTTTTGCATTCAATTACGAGATGGTATTCGTCCTCCAATAGGTTACATTGTCTACATTTTCTATCTTGTAAAGGTACACTGCCTACGGCCACATTCAATTTCTAATCTATGCGATAACAGTCTGAGTTTTGTCAGAGCAGAGCGAAATTTAGATATATTTATTTTATCTAGATACGGTTTGAATTCAAAAGTAGAAATGGTCCTATAAAAAAGTGCTCGTGTGGATATATTTAATTCTGCATTCCATTTTTGAATAAATACATCTTGAATTCTTTGTTTGAACATTGCAAGAAAAATATTTTTTTATAAACAATCGTTCGAATTAGTTGCAGAGCTCCTTTATTTACCTCAAAACGTGCAAGTGATGCATGGATTTCGAGACCGGATTTTGTAGCTTGGCCACTGAATGGAAATGCAGTAGTTGCACGTGTTTTAATAGCACGTAAATTGAGTTGTGTGAGCAGTCATTCACTTTGGATGTTTGTGTTGGATTTATTTTCTATAGGATTTTACCGTTTAAAATAGGTATTTTTTTTGTATTATGCCTCTAGTGTATTAATATTACCGTTTGTAATATTTAATGTTCAAGCTGAGATGGTGTTTTAGACATCCGTGAAACATCCGTGTTAAACGGATCTGTTGTATTAATGCTGTGTTTGCAGGAGCGGATACGTGGTGGGATTGGGTGGGGTTATCATATATTTATGTTTATTTAACGTTAGATCGGTGATTGTCATTAATACTAGTATACATGATATTTTTCAGCCACCTTGTTTAACATTCCCATGTACTCATGCACTTTAACATGTCGTCATATACACTCTTTCTCATACGCACTTTATTTCCTATTCTCTTTTATTTCTTTCGTTTCCTCTTACAACATGTGACAAAAGAAAATGACATTTACGAAATAAACAATAAAACACATTCAATATAAACGAAAACATAAACAAACACCATTATACAATGGAATAGTTAAATAATAATTGAACATATTTTAGTTCGCATTATAATGTAACAATGCATGTTTAAAATATTAGTGCCATATGTAATATATATATATATAACTATTGGAATTTCGGAAAATATACCGTTGAGCTTATCACTATTAAGAGTTAAGCTCAATTGATTGTCAGGATCTACAATATAAAAGTTCGCGTCCTGCCCGTTTTAGAGATGCCTTACCGAAAACGAAACGCAAGGTATCATTCGGACAGATAGGTTTTCTTAGTCAGGCACATTTTTATTTATTTATATACTGTATAAAAAATAAATTACCACAGCAGTTTGTAAATGTATTCAAAATACTTGTCTATGAGCATACATCACTATTCCAGATCGAGAAGTCGTGGGTTCGATCCTCGCCGCGGCCACATTATTTATCCTTGAGCAAGATAATTAATCCACATTGCTTAGTACTGGTTCTACCCAGGAAGCCATCGAGAGTGATTAATCTAAGTTGCAATAACTGGTTTCGCAATCGATGTAAAATAAATATGTTTAAACTAAACACTATTTAAATGAAGTTAAAAATCAGAATATATTTTATCCAAGATTGAAGCGTTTTTATGTCAGCAGAGTGTTCGCATTTCCAGGTCAATGGCGGTTTGTAAAAACGGTTTGGCTAATCAGTAGTTTGACTAATCAGTAGTTAACACTTATTATATTTTTGCCTTGTTCATATATATTTTTTTTATACTCTTTTTTAAGGTTTCAGTAGCCGTTGCGATTCTCTAACTCACATATTAATATTTCTATTTTAAGTACTTTTTAGACAACATGTCAAGATTAGCACCGGCTGCTCAATGTTTACTATGTATAAATGTGTGTGATAACAATATTTTTAGAAAAAGATTTTATAAATTAAAACAGTGATATATGTGTATGTATTGACTACTGGACCTACTGCTGTGGCTTTTTGTGAGTCATATGACACGGCTGTGGCAGTCAGTTCAGATGCTCAATATTTTAACATTGTGAACAGTCATATGTATATTGATATTGTTTAGTCTCTTGTAATTCTAAAAAGAATGGCATAGTTGTATTTTATTGAATTGAAGTCTTTATTTAGTCTTTATTTATCGAGGGTGACCCAATTAGTTTATACTAATCTTCCTAGGGGCCCTCTGTAACAAATACATGATACAAAATACAAGAAAGGCAAGATACATAAGATATATGTAAACATAATAACATTGTTGGTGGTGGTAGTTTGAACGATATGTACACACTAATAAGATGAGATGATATCTATATCGAGTTTAATGTTGTTTTTCCTTTATCCATTTCATGCAGTTGTTTGTAAAACTTTTCATTGTTGCACACTTCTGAATGTGCTCTGGAATATTATTCCATAAAGTGGTCCCGAAGTAAGACATGCTGCCCTTGAAAAGTTCCCGATTAGGCTTAGGAATACTAAAATTAGTATCAGTTAGTGATCGAAAACTTCTGTCAGTTGAATTACGAGTACTAAACATATCGGAAATATATGAAGGGACAGTATTGTTCGAAACTCTATACATGAATTTGGCCTTTTGAAGTATAATTCGCTGATCAATTGTGAGGCAATTTAGTTGTTCCATAGCGTAGCGGCTTGAAAAGTAATATACTGTTCACCTAAAATGACGTGACATGCGATTTTTTGCATTATTAAAAGGCTGTTGATATTTTTTCGACTTGTGTTACCCCAGATTACATTACAAAAGTCTATATATGATTTGTTGTATTGTAGATAATAGTGTACTGTGATGAGACTATTAAACTATATAATATAAAAGGTTATTACGGAATTGTGGCATATTATTTGAGGTCTAATTAGAGACACATGTTAAAGTAATGCATGCAAAATACGATCATAGTAAATGAACAACCGGTGCTGAGTAAATTAAAATGTGTTAAGGTATTATATTCTTAACAGGCTTTGCTTAAAAGGATTAAGACCCAATTGAATTAGCAACCGATAAGAAACTAACGACTGAGAGGAAACTAGTTGTTTATTGAGTAATCAACCCGACCCGTGATAAAAGTAAAAACTGACGCGCTCATACCTTTTTATTCTCTTTATTTCCTGTTTACAGTCTAACATACAGTGGTCTTAAAACTGCTCAAAACTGAGGAACACTTTTACTGCTAGATCACAGCATGAAGACTATTATAATTGACCTGTTAATGTGGGTTTAGTAATTGATATCAATAAAACTGACCAGGCCTACCTATTACCACATGTGTTCTTGATGAAGCCTGTATAACAACTGTATACAAGGTCTGTGGTTATAACGACCTGTTTCAACTACGATGAAAACAAAGTATATTTTCTTTTACCAAAATAAAAAGATGAGATAATTGTTGAAAGAAAAAAGGTGAATATTAAAGCAAGAGTACACACTACCTTACTTTAATCATTATAAATTAGCCTAATTTTTCCATCTTTGACATTTGGTGGAAATATATTTTCTTGATTTTGTAAACAAATAACACTCAACCTTTCATTTTTGTATTCATGTAATATGTAAAAAACATAACTGATAATATATAGCACAACTCACTGTTATACCTGACGTTTTTTTTATTTTAAGGGACACATTGATTGTTTATTTTTAAGCATTTCAATTAGCACCTCGATTTATTATACCTGTATCATGATGACTTAAAACTGCCTGCATTAAAATAAAATATAAAATTGAGATTTTGATTGTCTTCGTTATTCTACTTTTTAAAAAGTAAATAAAATATAATTATATTATTGGCACAATATAATATATAGTTATTTGAACCATTCTAATAATGATTACAAAAATGCAAGTTATATAGAAAAACTAACGGAATTTAATAACCGGACTGATATGTAATTCATGTATTTGCCTATATAATGAATGAATATTGTTTAACGACTCATCAACACAGTAGTATAGGGTATTTAGAGGCGCCTCAGAGAGAGGGAAAGGATATATAGGAATCCAGGAACCTGCGCCCTACTCTTACTAATGAATGGTTCTTTAACGTGCTTGGTGGATAGATTCCGAAAAATGGATCTATTCCGAGCGGTATGTCTTGTTTATAATCCCCCCCACACACACAAACCCCACCCCCACCATCCCCATCGGCTGGACGATGCTAATACAACGTTTCTTGCCCACGGACACACTAACAAAACTCAGTTGCACCGGTGGGGTTTGAACCCAGTTTCTCTAGATTTCAAGTTCACGCCAGTCCTGTTTGCCTATATAGAAACTGTATAAACGTTTTGCTATGCTGTACTGGTTGATTACAATTTACTTGCAATTTCAGTTATGTTTATGAATCACTAGTACATAACATGTGATTTGAGATGGGAGGGGGTGCGCAACTTTAAAAAGAAAAAGAAGATTTTTTTAGGTGAGCTCGTGGGAAGTGCCGGCAGCGTCCCCGCCTGAATCTGCCCATGGTTAAAGCCTTGACTTTGTTTACAGAGATTAATATGTGCATATGTGCAGTGCTTAATAACATGTAGTAAATGCGTTAATTACCCAGTAATTTGATCTACATACAACATATTGTTAACTCAGAAAATGATGTTAAATTTCTTCTAACTTTATCGACATCTGAACATCTTTTAAAATTAAGTAATTTTGCTACTTACATATTTAAGAATTGTCCACGTGAAACCACAGACCTAATAACCATGTGCCATATATATAACAAGAAAATATATGTAGATGTAGACGATTTTTGATAATGGGTTAGTTTGTGGAGGCTTTGTTCAAGTCACATACCTGTTGTCGTCGATATGGAGATGACAGGAAGGTAAAGTGAAGAATTAAAAGATACTGTATGAATACAGATAAGTTTTTATTTGGTCTTAGGTATACAGTATTATACATGTTAAGGGGAACATATTCAAGTATTTTCAATTAAACGAAATACACCTGAGCTATTACAAAGGGAATTTCAGTGACCATGCTACAATATAATCTAAAGTCATATTTACTTCAATTTTACGGGTGATTACCATATGGGCCCATGCAGGCTCATGAGATGCTCGGAGATGCCGTTAAGGCAAACAACTTTGCATTTTAAATGGATTACAAGTGTTCTTATAGAAAATATTTAATTTATTTACTTCTTTACTTTATTATAATACTCAAATATAAATGGGTGCCGAAACGTCTAGGGTAAACATTTAAAAAGATGCCGAAATGGTTTGATGCCGAAACGTCTGGGTGCCGATTCTTCTAGGTTTTCGAAATGGTTTGGTGCCGAAACGACATGAATCGATCTTGATCACAAAGACGCAAAAACTTGAGAATTGTCTGCATTTATTAATAAGCATTTTTCATGTACTGATTGATCATTGGGATCCAATCCGAACTGCCTCATCCATTTTTTTCAAAAATAATCTCGGAAAGAAATAAACACCATTTTGGATTCTACTTTTTTGGACAATTCTCGCCGGGCACAGCCCGGCGTCGAAGTTGTCCACTAGTAATCACTTTTTCGGTGATGGCGGCGATTACCGTAAAAAGTCCAAAAAATCCACAAAGTAAACTTTCGCTAAAGTCGTGAAAACAATACGGGCGAGCAAAGCTCGACAAACGAGCCACAGAGCTTCGCACAAAGCGCGAAGCCCCGAAATTAAACGACACACATTTATATTGTCACTAAGCTTCGCACTGCGAAGCCTCAAATTATTCATATTTACGACATTATGTCGACCGCGTTCTTCATGTCCGGAGTTTACCTCGTCCGGCCTGCTTCATATATTTCAGAACGGCAAATGGTACGCGGATTCAGACTTGCATCAATAAGCGCATAAATGTAAATGTCTTACCTTTTTCTTGTGTGAAGCAGCATGTGACGTCAATACCTGAGTAGGGGTAACTGGTGCTTTGGCGACTGACGTTAAACATGACGTCATGAGATTGTTAAACATGACGTCATGCGATACATGACGGTCACATGTGCTAATTGCTTTGGTCTATGTATGTACAATGTTTGCCAGTCTGCAATGGGGAAAGGGATTAATGTGGGTATTTTCAGTTACACATCTGTGGCAGTTTACTTACCTTATAAATACATTTTAAAATGAAATAAAAAGTCCGGATGATCATGCCTCCACGCCCCCAACCATAGGCCTATGCTGTCATTTGGGCCAAGGTAGTTACTGTACATGTACTCCGGATTAAACTTATGTAAATCGTGATCATTTGATAATTACAAAGTATTGAGCTTCGCCCGAAACGAAGCCCCGAACATTAAATAAAACAATACTATTTTGGTAAGCTTCGCGAAGCGAATCCCATAGGCCATGATTCGTCCTGTTCTTCAATTTCGCAGTTGACCTTAGTTGACATTTTCAATTCGCACGAAGCGAGATCCCGAAAATTAAAAAAAATCATAGATCACATACTGCCATAAGCTTCGAGAAGCGGTGCCCCAAAACGCTTACAAATATATATGTTATAACATTGTTATGACAGTGTGGTAAACATGGTGAAATGGTGCTGTAAACGCCAAACTAATGCCGAGCGCAGCGAGGTGTATAACAACAATGTAACAAGATGTGTGTGTATCTCACAAACTATTTAATATATTTACAAAAAAACACACACTATGATTGCGAGCACAAACGAGCGTTTGGTCTCAATTTCATTAAAATGTTTAAAGGAATATTTTAAATACCGCTTCATAATTTATAAAGGGGCTGTCGTGGCCCTATAAATAACCACTGAACTTGAAATACGGTTAACCCGGGGTCAAGCTTCACTATCGCCACTGAGGTTCGTCTTTGTGTTCGTCAGCAAGACGCTTTTCAATAGCCTCGTCCGTCGGATGGGGACGTAAACTGGGAGGTTTTTTATATTGGAGTCTATCCTCCAAGCACGTTAGATATAAGACTATATTCGTTATATTATGTCAGGTTCCATATTCCTGTGTGCGATGTCCTCTCTCTCGAATAACGAATAATGTGTTGTTGAGTCATTAAACAACATTCATTTCATACCTTACAGATTGAATTAGCTTATCCTCAAATAACAAGAGCGAACCAGAGGCTCTCATTCCACCACCCCACCCACCCCACACCATCACACACCTAAAATTCGACAAGCAATTCTTGTCAGATTTTAAGGACCTCGCACGTCATTATCATAGGATTTAGCAATTAAATGTTTTGGAATTGAATTGGGTTTTAAGGCGCACCAACACATAAAGGGTTATATGGCGCCTAACAGGCATGAACATGCCAGGCTCATCCTCCATGTACATAGAGATAAAATATAGAACCTTCTCACCCTGAACTGCAGAGTTGCTGCAAATTCTATCGTAGAAACGCCATTTACGCTGGAGCCACGTTTATTGTTTTTCTGCCACTGCTCTTTTGATGTGAGCGAGATGGCACCTGAAACAATGCAGGGATCATGATGAAGACCTTTAATGAACATGAACAAAAAATGATAAAATGATAAAATAAACATGTATTTGGTGGGATTCTACCCTCTGCCTACCCGTCCAAAGGGGTCTGCAGTGGCCCTATTCTTTGCCCCGAGACCAAACGGCACCCGGGAACCACACGCGTCAATTAAATGTTTTGAAAATTAAATGTTTTGAAAATGCACTAGAATTCACGTTATGTTATGTAGAAAACAAAGAAACTTCGGTATGAGTAAGGGTAGGTATGGGCCTATACACTTTCCCTTAGCCTCGTCCGTCGGATGGGGACGTAAACCGGGCGGTCCCTTGTATCGGTCTATCCTCCGAGCACGTTAAAGAACCATAGAAATCTATTCGATAATAAGAGTAGGGCACGGTTTCCGTATTTCTATGTATCCTTCCCATCTCTCTGGGGCGGCTCTAAATAACCTATATTGTGTTGTGAGCCGTTAAACAACATTCAATTCAATTCAATTCAATTCTCTCAAGGGCGGCTCTAAATAATCTATAATGTTTTGACGAGCCGTTAATGGCATTCGTATTAAATTCTCTGATAATGATATGCATATTGAATATGACCACCAACAATTAAAATTAAGACATGAAAGTAAAAAAATATTTAATTTGAAATGAAACAACGTATTTATCATATATTTAAATAAAAATTGACAACATATATCAATCATTCGTCCAGTTTTATTAAACCAATATAAATAATTGTGAATTTCCCACTTCGCTGTACTCTCCTTCTCCCCTAGCTTGACCCATGAAATATTAATATTATGTTCAGAATTGTCGAACATTTTTTCCAGCAGCTGTGCTGCAATTTCTCGTTAATCACGTGGGGTCAGTCACGTGGAATAAACAATGGCGGCGCCCATTGAACCATCATGGTGCTCTTTATCCCGAAGAATGACGGGATTGGCCGAGCGTTTACGATTGGCTTATCCGTTTGTTATGCAAACAAAACCACACGCAGTTAATTACAAAATATTTTTTTATTTAATATTTTAACTTAAACTGACTATAAAATGATAAGACTTATTTCAAAAGAGTATAGCATTTAATAAATAATACAAATATGTTTAAAATCAGTTGATTTCCGGGCCTATATTTTGTTACGGTTTACAGGTACTTTGCCGGGGCAAATCACCCAAACCCATCAAATCGACGTGTTTTATTGGAAATACCCACGAGCATTATTTCCGATGATCTACGGAAATGAGCGAGTTTGCACGATTGCATTGGGATCCTGCTTTAATTAGAATAATTTAATTTGACTCTTATATGGGTTTAGGTATACAGGAAGTAAATCACTGTGGTATTCATGCCTGGTGTAGGAAAGGAGTTCCCAAACATATAATCCCTAACTTGTTTGTGATAAAAGGCATTTTTGAGTATTTAAGGCCTGTTTTTCTGGCTGAAATGACTTTATTGACTTGTTTGTGATAGCCAAAAACAATTTGCATGGTTGTATGATGATTTTATTTATCAATTTGAGAGTTTTGAAAGTAGAACTCATTTAAGAGGTGCCGAATGAATGAATGAAGTTCGTTCACGGTGTCAAAAAAGATCAGAATTTTCTTTTCTTATATACCACATGACCCCTACTATTCTCAGCAGTTTTCTTGAGAGGCAGGTCTCATGACAAAGAACATGTAAGTGAATCTTAGTTTGAATTTCATTTTGAAAAATGGCTAACTAGAAAGCTTGGACAATATTGCATTGGACTCAATGGGATTTGATTTACTTCCGGTACACCTTGAGAATATGTCTATGGTTAACAGACTGTGAATCATGTAGCCGACAATAAGCATGCATTACAACTTCAATTCCTAGGGAGCCCGTCGAAAAAACTTAAATGGTATAAACACATATTTTTCAATGTTCAAAGCTTGCCGTTTGTTGTCTCAAATGACGTTTTCGTAGAGCAGTCTACTAAAGTGTAGAATGCGGCAATATTTCCGGGATCGTCACGTCCGGGATTTTTTACGGAGCATAATGAAACCGTAATTGAAACTGAATGAAACCGCAAGTATTGGAATGGAATAAGAGCAAATCTGTATTTTAATGGAATAATACCTTTTTAAGGAATAATACCCAATTATAATGCGGTATTCTCATAAATACCTACGTGTTATTCAGTAGTCGATGGGTATATTCGCTGCCTATATGGTTTTCATAATTGCACATATAATGGTAAGGTAGCAATGAACAGTTTCTTTGAGTTTTTCACTTTGATAACGCAATCTTATAATTACACATGGTAGCAGTGAAACGTTTATCCCTGTTGTAATGCACACGCTAACGCACACGCATCCCTTACATGTGAACACCTGTATTTCTGTGCTGATGTGTACTTCTAGCATGTCGTGCTCCAAAGTTGAATTGTAATCAGTATGTAAGGCAAATCAAGGTATTTGAACAGAGACAAGCGAGGTCGCCCACCTGGATTCAAAATGTTTGGTAGGAACAACTGATGGTAAAACTCGGGAAGAATGTGTCTGGTAAGAAAAAATAACACGGTCATGGCGACATTATTTTTTTCAATATTGTTTTAACACCCGTGACTTGATATGTTATGTGAAACTTCGTTTCCAGTCCCTACCCAGATATATGCTATTTCCTCTCGGCAACTATTTTAGCTTGCGTAAAACTTTGCGTGTATACTATATACACAATAGTTTTCGTTTAGAAAAAAACTAATATTTTTTTACAAGCTAAATATATCAGTAGGAACAAAGTTTACAAATATAGCATTTGTTTCCCCCAAAAATGAAATGTACTAAATGAACAATGTTCTTGTCATTGGTCACGCACTGTAATATATTAATTGTAATTTTGTTATATTTCGTCTTACTGCATAATTCTTTTTAAAACGCAAAAAAGACTCAACACATCCTGCTTTAACTTGATGCTTAATAAGTCTCCGCGGCGAATGCCAAATACATAGATCGAAATAAAATAAGTGTATACATTAGACATTAAAATACATGTATCAGTTACATAAAAATATATATCAATGAAAAAGTTCACTCTGATCGGGCATACACCTATGAAAAAAGTACAAACACATACAGTCATGTATTACGTGAAACACTATGTATGTATGATTATTATAAATTACATGTACAACAATACTGTATTATAATTTCACTTTACTTTTATTTTTTTAATTAGTTAAACGTGTTATACATTAATTTAGGCACATGAAAACTGTGAATTATTTTCCTTGCCTTTTAAAGTATCTTCCCTAAATCCAATTAGATTTAGATTTAGTCGTTTATTTGTGTCTCGTTGTTTCAGTCAAATACACATACATATATGCATTATTTTATACATAAAACATAACTTGTAAACACTATTCTAAAAGAATTATAGGAGACAATGTTATTGCAAATTAACATTTAACATTCAATAATTCATATTAAAACATACTTATAATTTTGGCCTGTGAATGAGTTACTAATAATACAAGTATGATGACCGGTATGGTTTTAGCTGTAAGTTATAAGTAAATTATGTTTATTTTTACACGTTTTATGTTTCTTAATCATCAAAATTAATACCAAGTCATTTATTAAGATGTAAGCACTATAAAATGTTCATCAACATTGAGGTGGTGACACATACAAATCAATTTAAAATACACCATAATTATTTCGACAGAGTTAAACATACATAACATTAATAGTTATACATATTTTAATCACTCCTTGATTTTATACGCACGGTGATGAATGGATAGACAGAGACAATAGACGGATATCATTGCACACAATAAACCAGACAGTTAATCAAGTGGAAATATAAACAGACGGGCAGACGAACTGACCGGCTCCGTCAGATAGGCATACAGACAGTATTGCTGCAGAAAGTGTGACATGCAGACTCTCTCTCTCTCTCTCTCTCTCTCTCTCTCAAAGGCGCTTGTGAACCATTTCGCGCGTAATAATTTGCGCATTATTATACTTACATCAGTTGCATTATGTTCCCGTTGTTATAGTAACAACAATAACGTGCATTGACAGCGACAAGTATGTGCAAGAAGGTTACATGTTCAGACCATGGAATTGCTATTTCCTATTGAGATACACCGTGATTCGTATGCTGTTAGCTCTGCCGACCAAAAGTAAAACTTAATCGAAATTAGACACTACTATTTTATAAAAGAAAGTTTGAAATGAATGTGCATTTTTGCCTCCGACAGATTGACTATTATTATCTTAAACGTTAGTGTTGATTAAAACAGTGAACACACTACTAACATACGAATCTCTTCTAAAACAGTGTGCATAAGTAAAATCGCACTTAATCCAGTAAGCATCAGGATAATTTAGACATATGACACTCACGTTTTTTTGTGTTTTTTTCACAAATTGATTACAAAAGTGAAACATACTTTTATTAAGGTCTGTGTGTTCATATAATGCAATAAACGCAAGACCGGCATTGTATTCGTTTTCTGTAAGTATCTAGTGAAAAACTATAACTCGTGAACACGGCCATGGTTTTGTTTGGTTAATCATAATGTATTAATGTATAATGTTGTTCGTATTGTTGAGTTGTATATATGATATTATATAGATGTATTAATATGAACTCATCTGTATTAAGCTATATATAAATTAATATATATGATTCATATGCATTAGGACACATGATACTCCGGATAACTAAAACAGCTGGTCGGATTCTTATTATCAAAATAGTTGCGGGGTGAAAATAAACAAGAATGCGGTGTGCCTCCTTAAGACATTCACATATCGTGAACATATAGGTTATGTGGAGTTTAATATTTCAATAAAACAGTATGGGAAGTATTCTTTTTAAAATAGTTTGACACACCCACGGTCACTTTTACTATTTCCAAATCCAAAATTGTATCTGTCTGTTGTTTTTTTTTGTTGTTGTTTTTTATTATGAACGACTTTTTATTCATATATAAATAATACAAAGGTTACGTATACACATTATATCTGTTTAACATAGATATTGAAATTACGATGCGAAAGCGAGATCCACAAACATACTTTAAAATCGTTTATGGGGATAACTTGACTTCAAAAACAAACTAACCATTAGCGCCGAGTCGCCGAGAGTTTTCGTGCCGAGTTTTTTCACCGCAAATATTTTCATAAACGATAATTCAACAAAACGGAGAACATTACCTTAAGCAGCTTTCAAGTTGCCCCTAGTTCTTAGTATACAGCTTCGATTTAAACAATTATTTATTTGCTATGAAAAGGAATAGTATTTGTTATATTAATAAATATATATAGAGTCGTTTCTGAAATAATTGTTTAAGAAAAGCATAATTACAAATTGTCCTAATTTGGGAAATGAACATTTATCATTTGCTATTGTGTTTGTGTGTAATATTTAAACCTTGTGTTAATGGATGTGTTATGGTGAATATCGATGTTTGCAAATAAAACAATAAGAAATATAAATGTCGATGTTTGCAAATAAAACAATAAGGAATATAAATGTTGATTTCACAGACGAGCATTGACTGTTAGCTAAATACATATTCATATTCATTTGTCAGTAAAAAATGAATGACATATAGTATACTGTGCAAAATAATGCTGTTTTGTTCGGAGTATATCTGTTCAATTCACGTGGCGTGTCTGACATAATTATCATGACATTCGCTGTTGGTGTGCCAGACGCGCGCGTCTTATCTATTGGCCAACCATAAATGGTGGCAGAGATACAAATACGCCCTTTTATGTCTAATGGCCAATCAAAATAATGGAAATATACAGTTGATGGTCAAGATATTAAATTAAATATCAGTTAATTATGCCTGATGATTTCAACAAACATTCATTACATCTCACAATTGTTAAGTGTATGACGTCGCACAAAGTACGGTGATAAAAAGTAGTTTGTCTTTAATACACAATAAAAACACTCTCCCAATCACGTGTAATTCTCTGTCTCATAAGATCTCTAAATTCTAAGCTTCATACTGACCAGTCTGAACCATCACAATTTGCACCCCATGCTGTTTTTTTATTGCTTCAATTAGGAATAATAGCCCCTTCACTGCAGCACATGTCAATCACACAACAGTTCTCCAGGACTACCCCCTTTAAAGTACCGTCTCAATTTATTTATCCAGTATATTTTTTTACTTTAAAGGGACACACGGCAATCTTGATTTTTTAAAAACTCACGGCGTCCCGTTAGTTTTTCCCTTCACTTGCATTTGTTCCATCATTAATAGTATTTGTTAGAATAGTTCAAAGCAAATTATTTTTACATATTACTAACATTTTATAATAGTGCATCAATAATACATTTAAAAAATTGGTGAAATAATAAAGATAATTGAAATTTCAAGTTTTTATTTAATCATATGCAAGCAGTTTTAAAGCCAAAATGACGCAGGATAAGTAAATTGAGGAGTAAATTTTAATGTTTGAATAAAACTCAAGATTGCCATGTGTCTCTTTAAACCTGCCTGTAATTAAATAAAATTTTGATTTTTCATTTGTTTTCTTCTTATTCTACTATATGTTTACAAATAGTATGGGTGCAATATACTCACCAGCTAGGAACATGCCAAACAGCTGTATACCATTCTTTAAATTAATATTAATGATTGAACAAATGTGGGTTATGTGAAAAACTAAAAGGACGCCATGAGTTAAAAAAAACAAGTCAAGATTACCGTGTGTCCTTTTAAAGTAACAATGACAAATTACATCAGTCGATTTAGTACTCCGTGATTTTTACTGACGTCGTCAATTTCAACTTACAAGCAAGGAAGTGTTCGTCTACTTAATTATATTTATCATAGTTTTCCTTTTTCAATATTCATACAATTTCATAACTGTAATTTCGGAATATCAGTGACAATGCTACTTTAGTTTTGTGTACCGACGATTTTCCTTTTATTTAGCATTTACCGAAATGCAGTTATGAAATGTAGGATTCCTCGTCCTATTATATTATTCAGGTAACTAGACATGGTATCGATTTTTTGTTTAAATCATTTGATGTCTTATGAGTTGGATTACAACATGTATGAATCTTACAAGTTTACGTCAATAAATTAGTGCGATATCGAAACAGTCCACGTATTATTTTAACAGCTCTCGTACATATACCACAAAACAAGTACCCCGCGCAGTCTTAAAATAACACACAAATTAATACGCATGATTGACACAAGAAAAAGCTCATAGAGTCGTCGAGTTTTCCAGACAAATTTTCATTACATTTTATAAATCGGTCGGAAATTGAGGGTAAAGTTAGCGCACTTGAGCCTTTTATTTCCTAATAAAACATATGTATATCAAATTAATTTAAGATACAACATATTCCAACAACTGGCATTTACATTCTGTAGGTTTAACTCGGAAAAATTTAATAACTGAAACCTTTTCAGTACTTTTATTCTACCAACGAAACTTAACACTGACTACCTATATAATATCTGTATTTCTGTCTCATCATAGTTCAAACAATGCATATGTACAATACAGATTTCCCACAAATATAGTACTATGTCATTCTAAATAGAATTATAGGAGACAATACAAGTGTTAAATCAAGTGAGAAACACGATTTAACACGAATGAACAGAGATGGTCACATTCTCTCTCTCTCTCTCTCTCTCTCTTGCTTGCTTGCCATCTCCCTGTCTGTTTACTTTCTAATTTCTTTATATGTTACTGAGATCTACGATCGCTGAATTAATAAATGAATCCGTTTTTCCTCCTTAACCTACCCCACTAGCTGACTTTTATTATTATTATTATTATTATTATTATTATTATTTTTATTAGTATTACTATTTTTTTTTTTATTATTATTATTAAATTATGAAATGTTGACCACGAGCCTGCGCGACTCCTTCTTTCTCATATATCATGTATTTTGATCTGAGAAATACTGAAAAGTTAGTGTTGTTGTTGTTGTATTCAGACGCATAAAATGTGTACCGCCATTTTTAATCAAGACCTTTAAACATGTAAAGAGCTACAATGATCATTGGAAATGTAAATGAGACATTAACTGGCCATAAATCTAAGTACCCGCTGAGCTGAAGAACGGCTTGAGAAACTCTATCTAATTGCCTAATGCTAACCATATGTTGGCAATTGAAGGCTTTGCATTCGCATATTGTCTTGTCCAGTTGTTCATTCATGAATATTGTGAAGTGAAATAATTATAATTATCAAAGATAAGAGTCAGTTAATACAAAAGTACATGTTAGTTTGGTCCGTTATTGCCGAGGCTCCGGCTATATTTATCCCGAACTCAGAAAGCTGCTATGGGGGTTGGACTGTGTAGTAAGAATACCGGGACGTAGTCAAATTTATATACAGGCATTTTATTAGTCTTATAGATACAGTCTATAAATATATTCTCAGCATACTAATACATCTGGTTCCAAATCGTTATCGTCACTGAGTATTGACTTATGATGTTAACGGCAATCTTGATTTTTGAAAGCTCGCGGCGCCCCGTTAGTTTTTCTACATAACTTGCATTTATTCAATAATTGATATTAATTATAAAAAATAATATAAAGGAAATGTGGTTGAATATTACTAACTGTGTGTGTGTACAGCTATATACATATATGTATCTTTTGTTGGTGCTGTCGGATTCTAAATTGAGCAACACCTCTTCAACGAGTTGATGAAAAAATTATTTGTTTGTATGTCATTATTCGGTTCGGTTAGATTAAAAAAGCATGAAAAGAAACAGATCTTCAGAGTAGCGCGGAAAATGATATGTAGGTAAGGAAACAGTGTATAATTATATGTTTCATGTTTTACTGACACAAGCATAGTCAAACCGGTTTATGAATTTACATGCTATTTTACATATGTAAACATGTATGACCTTGATACATCATGAATCGATTTCAAAAGTTGTTGACTGTGCTCTGTGAAAGCTATATGTCTGTTCCTGCTATATTTACTTGCATAGAAAACGAACAGGAATTACTTGTATAGAAATCAAACGTTTACATAAAATCACTGTTTCTAAATTGTTGCCTCTCTACTGGCTTAGATCCATTCGTTCGGATGGAACTACTAGTTTTTGTTATTGTTTTAAAAAAAATAACTGGAGATCAGCAGTTTTAAATAGGCAATATGAGTTGTTGCACGTATACATTTGCTGTCTTCCAAGAAGAAGCACTTAATAACGAACAAACCTAATGCGTTTTGTAACACGGCAATACACTAGTAGTAGTAGTATACATTTTTTTCAAAACATCTGTATCATGATACATATTAAATTATATAAACATGTCTGGTTATTATTAATTTTAATTCATGCGCTGGTTTACATTTTCCAAACTTGATTCTGGTAATAAAAGTAAAAACACACAGTATTATGAAATGTTAACATCCTTATAATCACGATTTATAGAACTAGATAATACATAATGATCTCAAGACTTTGTACAATCGTTATTGTTTGCTTTTGGGCGATTTGCTTTTGGGCGAAATCTGCGTATTTTTGCAGGTATATAAACAGCAAAACATACACATCGGTAAACAGATGTAACAGTTATATTTAATAGTTTAGTTACATCTCATTGTATACACAAAGCTATACATACACATACAAGCATATATATTATTTCATAAAACATTAATATCATTATAGCATTTATTAATTCATATAAAATAATACTTATCATGTGCATGAGTTGCTGCTAATACATTTAAAGGCCGACCTTGATCATCGCGGGACACATGACATAGTATGGGAGCTAATATTCTACCATTGATGTGTTATTATGGCGGTGTGACTTTTCAATTAGTCTACCACGTGTTGTAGTAAGTACCCAACAAGCGAATTCGGGCCAGTCCGAATATGTTTTTATGTTAATATTCAGTCGTCTGGTAACCAGTGGCGTAGCTGCCTATATGCACTGTAGGCACGTGTCTACACATTATCCCCAGAAATCGAAAAATAAAAATAAAAATGCCAAATATGCAATAAAATCTGGGAGGTGGGTGGTATTGGGGGGGGGGGGGGGGGGGGGGGGGGGGGGACTCATACCCATTTTTACTCGTGGTCGTTTCAGAAAATAAAAGTCAAACTGTTTTCGCTCGCGGTTTTTTGGGGGGGGGGGACTCATACCCATTTTTACTCGTGGTCGTTTCAGAAAATAAAAGTCAAACTGTTTTCGCTCGAGGTTTTTTGGAACCAAACACACCACGATTGCGCAAACGTTCGAATGATTTTCAGAAAGCAAGTATTCACATTAATATGTTATTTTGTTTTGTTTTGATGTTTTTGTTGCGAAATCGCAGATTAAAAAAGCTTGGAATCGCGGGTTAAATACATATTGTTTCCTGCTAAAAATATCGTCAGAATGTAGAATTTGGCTTCTTTCTAAAAACAAAATCACGGGGGTGCATGCCCCCGGACTCCCTAGACATTGTGCCTACACACTGGTTTAGGCACAGCTACGCCCCTGGTAACATCTATTACACCATACTGTTTGGGGTATTTTGCACGATAGTACCTACTGGGTTAGTGATATTTCGGTTTAAACATAATTTGTTTCATAGTAGCACTTTAATTCAGTCGGGATCTACGTTCGAAGGCATTTCATTAGTTTAGCAACTATCAATTAAAAGTTGAACTTCATTTTTGTCTCGCCCACGATAGTGGGTAGCGAGACATAGCAGTCACTTTTCCGGCGGCGGCGGTAACATTTTAAATCAACTATATCTCAACAACTGCTGCTCGAATGTTTCTGAAACTTTGTCAGATGCTTTGTTGGATCAAGGCACATCACGTAATGCCAAAATTACCAAGGTCAAGGTCATATTTTGCATTATTTTCTCAAATAATTAACCTTGGTCAGGTAAGTTTACTTTGGTTAGGTAACTTAACCTCAGTTGAATGTATGTGATTGCCTCATATGCCGTTTGCCGCTGTGGGCGAGACACTCTCAGACCGAGGTCTTGTTATTTGTAATTAAAATTTCCATTACCATGGAACAGCCTTATAATTGTATTTAACTGAACATAAATAATGAAATATAATTATCAGAATATTTCCTTATTATTGTTCTCGGAGTGTGTGTGTTTTATTTGAAAATTTCTTTAGAAATCCTCAACAACGGGAGACATACATTACATATTGAAATTACTTATTATATACATTATGTGTTATATTTAATTAATCCATACATGTTTTTAATTTTCAATGTTATAAACAAAGGCTTTGGTTATAAATAAACTCACTGTGTAATAAGTATCTAAATAAAAGAATATGATCAATTTGAAATTCCTTAGTTTAAAATATATTCTTTTTATCAGGATGCAATTCATTAGTTCACTCAGTTCCATCCAGTCCGTTCAGTCATTACGAGTGTTTGTTATGATTTCTACTGATAAGGTACTTACAAAACAGATGGTACAATCTCTAACAATCCTCTCCAATTTATCCTATTGATGAGGTGGAAGTAATGACTTACTTACATGTTAAAATAACCACTCCCCCAGGATACCAAGGTAGGCCTTTAAAAGTGATGCAATGTCGAACAGCTATTGTTAACTTACATTATGAGTAGCACAGTTTAAAATAAGACTTAAATGAGTTTAGCTAAACGGTGAGATTTAAAAAAAAAAGCGCACCGGGACAGTTCAGTGCTCATAATAAGCGCAAATAAATAGAAATATTTAACCAACATAAAAAGCACTTATAATAACCAAATATGTATATCCCTTCTAACATTCGGCTTGTAAAATATTAGCAAGATACATAAGTAACTTCAACACCGTGACGACTGTTTTTAACATTAGAACACAAATGTATTCGACATTGATTGATCCAATTCATCCAAATAGCCATGGTTATGCTCAATTTTAAAAGACAAGGTATGGTTTAAGTTGTCTCAAGTTGTGTATGAATTATTGTATGGGTTGTTAAAGTGTTTCGTACCGAGTTGCTGTCATACACATATATCCCACGTATGCAACATACACATTTTAGGATGGAGAGGGAAGCATACTATGTGAGAAGATCTCAAGCTGAAATGCGAAAGGGTGAAATTATTTCACTTATTATTGATGGTATGGATCAACTCTACCTCACTATGCTTACAACAACAACCCAAATGTAAGTATGTCGTTCCTTTTTAAAATACGGACATTTCTGCCATTTACGAGATGGATGTAATTTTTCGAAAAGAAAACTTATTTATATATTGCCCTGAGGGCAGGATATGGATTTTGTTCTTTATGTTTTTGAAAAAACAACATGGTATATTAAAATCGCCTCCGTGTGCCCGTCTGTCCGTCCGTTACCATATCTCCTGCTAATCGCTAAACAGAATTCAACCAAACTTAGGGTATGACCTTACCATATTATGACGGTGGGAAAGATAAACATTATTTTTGGCTCCGCACCCAGGGGCCCTCTGAGGTGGCCAAAAGGTCAAATATACTAAATATTGAATTACACTTTCATTTTTCTGTATGTTTTTTCACATAACTTGGTATATGTAATCGTCTATATCATATCAAACGATATTATTATACCAAACTCGGACGTCTGCCCTGGGGTTGGGTGTGTATGTGTTTTTTTTTTGAAAACTAGGTCACTATGGCCTACTTTCTACAACTTATGCGTAACGTTATCCTTTTTGTTTAAGTTTGGGCGTGGGGGGGGAGGGGGTCGAGGAATTAAGTTTTATTATATCTCAGCATTATCATGTCCGATCTGTCCGATCGTCATCAAATTTTAGGAGTACCTTCAACTCTTCGACCATACCCTAAAAACCTACTTTCCATAAACTATATGTTATGTTAACCTTTTAGAATTTGTTATACGGGCATCAACATTTCTTTTTATCTCGGCATTGCGATGTCCAATTATTTTTTATAGCTCAGCATTGCCATGGGCAATTCTTATAAACTTGGACAGTAAGTTGCTGACATGTACCAAACACCTTCCTCTGAAAGTAAAAAATAGGCTTTTAACATTAAAGCATCCTCCAACAAAAAAAACAATCTATCTAGAGAAGCTCTATTAAATAGTTTCACCGAACACACAGGCACTCATCATTCACATTTTGGAAAACCCGGATTTTACTCCACCAGGCGTTTCTCTCTTGTTGCAAAAAACGTATTACCCATCTTTAGGTATATCGTTGTTCTTCCACTTGGTTTAGTGACCAATTATATAATTACTTAGGAAAATATGGTTTGCTTTGTACAATCTTAGAATGCTTATGTATTTTTTTTTTAATTGTTTCATTTATTTTTGTTATACATCTGCTCCAAAAATGTGTATTTTTTGTCCTTAGTTTGTTTTATAATCTTTCTTAATCAGCACAAAGGATGTGTAACGTAGGTTTCAAATACATAACTTTACACAGACAAATCATATACTACATTTAACGATTTGCATTATGAAAATCGTCATCCTTTTTATTTATGCATTCACTGTATTGAAAATTTCAAACTGCATTTACTTTGATTTATTAAGAAACAGAGTGAAATGCTTGCGATGCCTGATTGTGTTTCAAGTTTTCTTTATAAGGACTTCTCTGGTAGGGAGATATAGATATGCTGTTCATAAAAATACAAAGGCGTAATTTTAAACTAGGTTCACAATTCTGGTATTTTCATATATATATATATCTGACTGTCTGTCTGCATGCGTGCGCGCGTTCGTGCGTGCGTGCTTACGTGTGTTTGTGAACAAAGTATAATTTTAATTACATCACAATATGTCATACTTAGACTTGTATACATGTAAATATTTAAACTTAGGTTCATTTTTGTATACCGTTGCTTTCACAAAGTGAAATTTTGGCTATATAGGAATCACGTTGTCCGTAAGTCCCGTCGTGTCCTTTCCCGTCGCATAACACATGATTGTCCTGTCCCGTCGCGTCTCGTTTGTGTTAATTACATACCTCAAACAGTTTTGAATGGGCTGATCCCAAACTTCATATACACATAACAACTGATGACCGTGATGGTGTCCCTCACATCACCCATATTGTATTACCCAATTTAATACAGAATTATCTGCAGAAAAGAAAGAAGACAAATTGACATAGTGTTCAAGTGTAGATCCATATTTTGAGAATAAGGTGTTGGTTAAGGGGCGTAAAATCCTGAGAAGCGGACTTATTATATGTGGATGTGTAGGCGATGTGCATGCGTGGGAGTTGTGCATGCCCTCACCTACAAAATGAATCGATTTCTTACATGGCATTTAGTGAATTCTGGTTTCACGGTGGAATGCTTGCCGGATTTATGTGGGTGCGACGGATCCGCTCTCTATCGATAAGCCAAAGCTTCATTATTTAAATTTCATTCATAATTATATAAAAAAAAAAAAAAAAAAAAAAAAGAAAACACTGTCCAATTCATTTCTGTAATAAATGTAGATATAGAAGTCGAACCTGACCCATTGCGCACTTTAGACAATAAACTATGTTTAGGGAACGTTTGTTTTAACCTACCAGTTTTGCACCTACATGGAAAACCCATTTCAAAATGACAAACGTATACATTTGCAATTAATTTCATGATGTGTAAGTTAATCCACTGTAAAAACTGAGAAGGAATGAGTTAAACTATATAGATACTATTTCAGAAGATTGAGTTTTGACAGGATATGTCAATTGTTATCAGGACAGCCTCTGACAGTTGTAATGTATGTGGGTTGATAGAAGTAACACATTGGTTTAGTGATCTGTATACTTTTAGTACTAAGCACTAACTGGCATACATGCGTACGAGTATAATACAACTGCTATGAGATGAGGCATGCATAACTTCAGCAGTAACTAACCAGTAAATTACTGCACAATATTGGTCAAGACACAATTCTCCCAATGTAATTAAAACTACGCATATTTGTTCAATGTGTCTGTTTGGTATCTCTGTTATAAATGGCAGCAAACTCTTATCTGGTGGTTATAGCAACAAACTCAAGTTAAAACTGTCAAGCTAGAAAATATTTATTTTCATTTCAAATCTAATGTCAAACGACATGATTAATTGAGGTAACCAAGCATTGTTCTCTGCAGAAATGATACTCTCAAATATATGAGATTCATTTCACAGATAAATGCATAAGTCCGAACATTACTGTCTATTAGTGTCAATTAATTGCTCTTGTCTCCATGATATATATCTCCTGGGTACTGGGGTTGTATCTGTGTTTCAGAACTGTTTTCATAGTCTGTACTGTATGACTTGCAACATGATACGGCCTGACATAAGTTGTATTTCTGTTAAGAACTTGGTCAATTGAATCTTCACATAGTTTTCTTTCTGGCTTACAACTGTGTAAACTGTGTTTCCGCAAATTTGAAGCATGTTAATCTGTGCTTGTTTTAAAGTTCAAACGGATTGTCCCGCAGAATACTTTCTATAGTTTCTAGGTTTTAATATGCAAACAGTGAAACGGATATAACAAATAATACAGTTATTTGCGATCAGGAATCGCAGTGTTAATACAAATCAGGTATGCGATTATTGAAGTTTCAATATTCACCGTCATATTCCATCTTCGGGAACGCTTAAATGTCCGTACTATTGAAATTGTAATTATTTTGTTCTGCTCAGGGCTCATCACAATCAAAATAAGACCATTGTTTGTATTTATTTTGTTCGGCGATTTCAAAATTTCTCCTTTCATACTCATTTATATTATCGAGTACTCCACTAGTTATTATTAGTACTCCTGTTTTTTTAAACATTCGTCAAGCATAACATTTGAAATGTAGGAATTATGTGTGATCGTATACTTCATACGTATCTTTCTTGACACTATTAGTGAATGTTCTCGTGCAAAAACTACTGTCAATTTGAAAAGTTTCAGAGAATATGGATTATAAATGAACGTATTTTATCTTAAATAATACGTTTTCGTAATGAATTAGCCTAAACATTACACATTATTTACACAGAAATTCATTCTGCAAAGTAATATATACCATCCTAGATTTTACACGAGGGTTATTTTAAGAAATTGTACATCTGGTGTCATTCAAAATGTATTGTGAATTCAAATATTAGACATGACCAACACGGTGCTATTGCTATTAGGGTACCATATTTTGATTGATTTGACATTTTTATCGTGAATTGAAACTCTTTTCAAATTATATTTCCTTCTAGAATAAAAGCCTGATTTAATCCTGTTAATCTATCAATTTTACTGTGTAATGGCGTTGACATTGTTTAGGCGAAATGTTTCAGTTATAGTTGCGTATATTTGTATTTTTATTTTTTTGAGCCAATTAAATAATATTGTGCTAAAAGGGACACACGCCAATCTGGATTTTTTTAAAACTCACGGCGTCCCGCTTGTTTTTCCGGATAACTTACACTTGTTCAATCATTCATATTAATTATGAGAATAGTAATAAGCAAATTGTATGTGCATGCTATTCAATTTAATTATTATTGCACCAATTATATATTAAAACTTAAAGTAAAATATGACGAAAAGGTGAATACTTAAATTTTTATTAATTTAAATGTGAACAGGTTTAAAGTAGACATGATCCTGGATATATAAGTCAAGACACCCATTCCAATCACTTCAAGATTGCCGTGTGTCCCAAAGACATGTTATAATAAAATAACTTTGACCTTCCTTGATTAGTATCGCAAGGCGAATGGCTTTATGTAAATAAAAACATACTGGTGTAGTCATCTTTACGCTGCCAACTATGATCTTGACACTATTTTGTCATTCAAAATTGTTTTATTTGAACTTGTTATTAGTATGGCGCATGCTTTTGAAGGTGAATCAAGAAATACAGCTTTTTGTCTGATCTTGTATATTAAACTAGGTGACACGTATTTATAATTATATATTGTTCTATTTAAGCTAGTATACACGAGTTTTTCCTTTGTATTTTATAGAACTATATATAAATACTAGGGCCGTTCAAGTAGTATAAGGACATGCTTAATAGTTAATGGTTAATTATTGATAGTTACATAATATATGAATGAAATGTATTAACACCCATAATATTGTGTGTATATGTCATCTGATGGTGTTTTTTTGTTTTTTTTAGTAACAAAACCCCCTGTATCGGTCTATCCTCCGAGCACGTAAAAGAACCATAGGAATCTATTCGATAATAAGAGTAGGGCAGGTTCCCGGATTCCTATGTATCTTTCCCCTCTCTCTAGGGCGGCTCTAAATAACCTATACTGTGTTGATGAGCCGTTAAACAACATTCAATTCAATTCAATTAGTAACAAAAACCGGGAAAATATTTACGAGTCATTTCTAAGTGAATTTATTTCAAGTTAATTTAAGCCCTTGACTGTAATTGACAGGACAGCACATTTTACTAAGAAATAAGGTTTGCTTTTAGCCCTAACTATGGGGCGCCGTATTACTCGTTAATACCATTTTGTGATATCACCTATTTGAATCGGTGATATCACTGATTCGAATAGGTGATATCACCGATTATTTCTGATTGCGTGATTACACCTATTGAAATGGTGGTATCATCTATTCGAATCAGTGATATCACTCATTCGAATCACGTATTCAAAACGAATGAGTGATATCACCCATTCACTAGGTGGTATCACCCTTTTGTTTTGAATCCGTGATATCAACTATTCGAATGAGTAATATCACTGATTCGAATAATTGATATCACGGATTCGAATAGTTGATATCACTCATTTAAATTTATAATCGATGATATCACCTATTCGAATAATTAATATCAAATAGGTGATATTACTGAATTGTATTAAAAAGCAATATTGCGATTCATGCTGTATGCGCGATATCAGCTATTAAATGGGTGATATCATCTTTTCGAATCATTGATATCATTCATTCGAATCAGTGATATCACTTATTGAAAATGAATAAGTGATCACTCATTCAATATGTGATATCATCCTTTCGGTTTGAATCAGTTATATCACCTATTAGAATTAGTGATATCACACATTCAAATAGGTGATATCACCTATTAAATAGCTGATTTCACACTGATTTCACTCAGTGATATCACCTGTTCAAATGAGTTTCGAATGGGTTATATCACTGATTCGAACAAGTGATATCATTGAATCAAATAGGTGATATCACTCATTTAAATTTGAATCAGTGATATCACCTATTCTAATGAGTGATGACACTCATTCAAATAGGTGATATCACTGAATTGTTTTAAAAAGCAATACTAGATGATATCACCCATTAAATAGCGGATTTCACACTGATTTCACTCAGTGATATCACCTGTTCAAATGAGTGATATCACCGTTTCGAATGGGTGATATCACTGATTCGAATAAGTGATATCATTGAATCAAATAGCTGATATCACTCATTTAAATTTGAATCAGTGATATCACCTATTCAAATGAGTGATGACACTCATTCAAATAGGTGATATCACTGAATTGTTTTAAAAAGCAATACTAGGTGATATCACCCATTAAATAGCTGATTTCACACTGATTTCACTCAGTGATATCACCTGTTCAAATGAGTGATATCACCGTTTCGAATGGGTGATATCACTGATTCGAATAAGTGATATCATTGAATCAAATAGGTGATATCACTCATTTAAATTTGAATCAGTGATATCACCTATTCTAATGAGTGATGACACTCATTCAAATAGGTGATATCACTGAATTGTTTTAAAAAGCAATACGGCGCATATTATGGGGCGCCGTACAACATTTTAATACCATTTGGGGATATCACTTTTTCGAATCGTTGATATCACTGATTTCAGAAGGTGATATCACGCATTCACTTAGGTAATATCATCGATTTATTCTGAATGCGCGATATCACCTATTGAATGGGAGATATCACCTATTCGAATCTTTGATTTCATTAATTCGAATCAGGGATATCACTTATTCAAAATGAATGAATGATATTCATTAATTCAATAGGTAATATCTTCCGTTCTGTTTGAATCTGTTATATCACCTATTAGAATTTGTGATATCACTCATTCCAATAGGTGATATCACCCATTAAATAGGTGATTTCACATTTTCGTTTTAAATCAGTGATATCACATATTTGAATAAGTGATATCAATGATTCGAATGGTTAATATCACTGATTCGAACAGCTTTTAAAAAAAAATCTGAACACAGTTTTGTTTAGGTGGAAGACTGACTAGTAAAAATATTTGAATACATTTTTATTATCAAACTTTTGTTAACGATTTGTAGAAAAAATAATCTAAACAGAATTTTGTTAACGATTTTTTTTTTTTTTTTTTTTTTTTTTTAATTTCAATCACCAAATTAATGGTGATCCATTTATTCACCCCGTCATAGGTTTGTGAGGGTCGGGGTGGGCCACCCCTCAGCAAACCGTACAGTTATATGATAAAATATGCGTCAAATATGTATTTAAATATAATACAACAAATATTTACAGAAGCTAGACTAAAGCATATCTTAATATAGACATAAACAAATGGGGAGGTTTTTTCTTTCTTTACGATTTCAGAATGAGTGCAAACATGAATATTGGCCAAATTTGTTAAAGGGAGGCATTGCAATATGTATATATTTCAAAATATCTTCAGTGGATAATATGTCATGATTGGCATGTATCCCTTTAAAAATTGGAAGACATTTAATTTCACAATCTTCAAATGATAAACGTTACTTATTTATTATTTTTTGCATTCATTCTAAAATCGCAAACAAACTTTTTCTTTTCAAAAAACCCAGTGGATGATTTACATATATTTATATTGAAAATATATGTTACATAGACACTCACAAATATTAGAACAATGAGACATACATGTGACTTTATACCAGACCTATGTAATATCTCCACTGAGTTTTTCTATTATATTCTTGGAAAAAAAGTTGTGGTATATAAAAAAAAAAAGGACAAGATGTTTCTATGGAGATGTGACTCTTCATTACTCAATGGGAACAGTGGGAAACGTAGTGCAACAATATATTTACCGTTGTTATTTACTAAAAGCACAGAGTAACTTTTAGCGAAAACAGAATTTTGTTAACGATTTTAAAAAGGAATCTTAACATAATTTTGTTAACGATTATAAAAATGAATCTTAACGGAATTTTGTAAACGATTTTAAAAATGAATCTTAACAGAATTTTGTTAAGGTGGAAGACTGCCTAGTTAAGATATTTGAATACATTCTTACAAACAAAATTTTGTTAACGATTTGTAGAAAAAATTGACTTAACAGAATTTTGTTAACGGTTTGTAGAAAAAATTGTCTTAACAAAATTTTGTTAACGATTTGTAGAAAAAATTGTCTTAACAAAATTTTGTTAACGATTTGTAGAAAAAATCGTCTTAACACAATTTTGTTAACGGTTTGTAGAAAAAATTGTCTTAACAAAATTTTGTTAACGATTTGTAGAAAAAATTGTCTTAACAAAATCTTGTTAACGATTTGCAGAAAAAATTGTTTTAACAAAATTTTGTTAACGGTTTGCAGAAAAAATTGTCTTAACAACATTTTGTTAACGATTTGTAGAAAAAATTGTCTTAACAAAATTTTGTTAACGATTTGTAGACAAAAATTGTCTTAACAAAATTTTGTTAACGATTTGCAGAAAAAATAGTTTTAACAAAATTTTGTTAACGATTTGTAGAAAAAATTTTGTTAACAAAATTTTGTTAACGGTTTGCAGAAAAAATTGTCTTAACAAAATTTTGTTAACGGTTTGTAGAAAAAATTGTCTTAACAAAATTTTGTTAACGATTTTCAGAAAAAATTGTTTTAACAAAATTTTGTTAACGGTTTGAAGAAAAAATTGTCTTATTTGTTAACGATTTGTAGAAAAAATTGTCTTAACAAAATTTTGTTAACGATTTGTAGAAAAAATTGTCTTAACAAAATTTTGTTAACGATTTGCAGAAAAAATTGTCTTAACAAAATTTTGTTAACGATTTGTAGAAAAAATTGTCTTAACAAAATTTTGTTAACGATTTGCAGAAAAAATTGTCTTAACAAAATTTTGTTAACGATTTGTAGAAAAAATTGTATTGTCTTAACAAAATTTTGTTAACGATTTGTAGAAAAAATTGTAATTTTGTTAACGATTTGCAGAAAAAATTGTTAACAAAATTTTGTTAACGGTTTGTAGAAAAAATTGTCTTAACAACATTTTGTTAAGGATTGATTAGAAAAAATTGTCTTAACAAAATTTTGTTAACGATTTGTAGAAAAAATCGTCTTAACAAAATTTTGTTAACGGTTTGTAGAAAATATTGTCTTAACAAAATTTTGTTAACGATTTGTAGAAAAAATTGTCTTAACAAAATTTTGTTAACGATTTGTAGAAAAAATTGTCTTAACACAATTTTGTTAACGGTTTGTAGAAAAAATTGTCTTAACAAAATTTTGTTAACGATTTGTAGAAAAAATTGTCTTAACAAAATCTTGTTAACGATTTGCAGAAAAAATTGTTTTAACAAAATTTTGTTAACGGTTTGCAGAAAAAATTGTCTTAACAAAATTTTGTTAACGATTTGCAGAAAAAATTGTCTTAACAAAATTTTGTTAACGATTTGTAGAAAAAATTGTCAGAACAAAATTTTGTTAACGATTTGTAGAAAAAATTGTCTTAACAAAATTTTGTTAACGATTTGCAGAAAAAATTGTTAACAAAATTTTGTTAACGGTTTGTAGAAAAAATTGTCTTAACAACATTTTGTTAAGGATTGATTAGAAAAAATTGTCTTAACAAAATTTTGTTAACGATTTGTAGAAAAAAAAGTCTTAACAAAATTTTGTTAACGGTTTGTAGAAAATATTGTCTGAACAAAATTTTGTTAACGATTTGTAGAAAAAATTGTCTTAACAAAATTTTGTTAACGATTTGTAGAAAAAATTGTCTTAACACAGTTTTGTTAACGGTTTGTAGAAAAAATTGTCTTAACAAAATTTTGTTAACGATTTGTAGAAAAAATTGTCTTAACAAAATCTTGTTAACGATTTGCAGAAAAAATTGTTTTAACAAAATTTTGTTAACGGTTTGTAGAAAAAATCGTCTTAACAAAATTTTGTTAACGATTTGCAGAAAAAATTGTTTTAACAAAATTTTGTTAACGATTTGTAGAAAAAATTGTCTTAACAAAATTTTGTTAACGGTTTGCAGAAAAAATTGTCTTAACAAAATTTTGTTAACGATTTGTAGAAAAAATTGTCTTAACAAAATTTTGTTAACGATTTTCAGAAAAAATTGTCTTAACAAAATTGTGTTAACGGTTTGCAGAAAAAATTGTCTTAACAAAATTTTGTTAACGATTTGTAGAAAAAATTGTCTTAACAAAATTTTGTTAACGATTTGTAGAAAAAATTGTCTTAACAAAATTTTGTTAACGATTTGCAGAAAAAATTGTCTTAACAAAATTTTGTTAACGATTTGTAGAAAAAATTGTCTTAACAAAATTTTGTTAACGATTTGTAGAAAAATTTGTCTTAACAAAATTTTGTAAACGATTTGCAGAAAAAATTGTTTTAACAAAATTTTGTTAACGATTTGCAGAAAAAATTGTTTTAACAAAATTTTGTTAACGGTTTGCAGAAAAAATTGTCTTAACAAAATTTTGTTAACGATTTGTAGAAAAAATTGTCTTAACAAAATTTTGTTAACGATTTGTAGAAAAAATTGTCTTAACAAAATTTTGTTAACGAGTTGCAGAAAAAATTGTTTTAACAAAATTTTGTTAACGGTTTGCAGAAAAAATTGTCTTAACAAAATTTTGTTAACGGTTTTACAAATCTTAACATAATTTTGTTAAGGTGGAAGACTGCCTAGTAAAGATATTTGAATACATTCTTATTAACAGAATTTTGTTAACGATTTTAAAAATGAATCTTAACAGAATTTTGTTAAGGTGGAAGACTGCCTAGTAAAGATATTTGAATACATTCTTACAAACAAAATTTTGTTAACAACTGGTAGCAAAAGTTGTCTTAACACAATTTTGTTAACGATTTGTAGAACAAATTGTCTTCATAAATGTTTTTTAACGGTTTTACAAATCTTAACAGAATTTTGTTAAGGTGGAAGACTGCCTAGTAAAGATATTTGAATACATTCTTACAAACAAAATTTTGTTAACGATTTGTAGAAACAATTGTCTTAACAGAATTTTGTTAACGATTTTAAAAATGAATCTTAACAGAATTTTGTTAAGGTGGAAGACTGCCTAGTAAAGATATTTGAATACATTCTTACAAACAAAATTTTGTTAACTATTTGTAGAAAAATTTGTCTTAACAAAATTTTGTTAACGATTTTAAAAATGAATCTTAACAGAATTTTGTTAAGGTGGAAGACTGCCTAGTAAATATATTTGAATACATTCTTGCAAACAAAATTTTGTTAACGATTCGTAGAAAAAATTGTCTTAACAGAATTTTGTTAAGGTGGAAGACTGCCTGGTAAAGATATTTGAATGCATTCTTACAAACAAAATTTTGTTACCGATTTGTAGAAAAAGTTGTCTTAACAAAATTTTGTTAACGATTTGTAGAAAAATTGTCTTAACAGAATTTTGTTAAAGGTTTTACAAATCTTAACAGAATTTTGTTAAGGTGAAAGACTGCCTAGTATGGTGTAAGGTCATAATAAATAAAAGAAAAAGACAAGAACTTGACAGTATGGAAACAGTCAAATGCAAATGGAACGTGTTCTACATGTTTTTCATACCCCGTAAAAATATTGAAATATTGAATTCAATCCTTTTATGTACATTTTGTTTGTCCTGTAAATTGTTATTCAGACTTTACTCATGTAAATTGTGCTAAAAATATTGTTTTAAACCTGTTATACATACTGCTGGTAACAGTGACGTTGCCAACCGTCCACATTTTTTTACACGTTACATTTATGTTATACAACCAAAACAAGTTATTCAAAAACGAATAAACTACACCTTGTTTGTTTAGCCCTGCCCAAAATGTAAACGTTTTTTTCACTGGGAATTTAAATGCAACAAATAAACATGTTTCATTTAAGGTCAATGCAATAGAAATGTAAATATTGGGATTTGAACAGTGGTAGTGAGTGGCAACTTTACCAAAAATAGCTTTATGGTAAATTTTCCATTCACTTTGCATTTTATGGTAAATTTGTCAACGACTGCCGTCGTTAAAACCCAAGGAATACTGAAAATTAGTGAATCAGTTCTTAAATATACTGTTTATATTATTAACCTGTTCTTATATTATCAACAATAATGTGCCTTGGGAGGTATGATAAATGATAAAATCATAAACATTGCCAGAAAGATAACATATCATCAGTGTTAGTGATGTACCGATTATTTGATTGTAACCGAATCGATCATCAGTTACTTAGGCATCCGATTATGATGATCGATTATAAAAGTCTATAATCGATCATCGGTTGCATGTAAAATGCACTTAATGTTCAAAATAGAAATAAACATGATTTTCCATGAGACCACACTTGTGAAAATGAACAAATAAACACATTTATATCAATTATAATTATTTTGCTGTTGAAATGGCAATGGTATAAGACACAAGACAGGAAAGAATACCTGATTAATCAGTAATAAATCTAAGTTAAAGGCCTCAAACTCAGATTAACATACACATGCTATGTTTCATATTAACTAACCGATGATTGATCGGTTACATCAAACCGATTGTAAATGATGATCCCTGGTAAATTTCAACCGACTGCCCATCACTAATCAGTGTATTTCTAGACCACGGTTAGTCAATATGAAGTATTGTTTCAGGCCTTGAACTTAGAACAAGAGGTCAATGACCTTGAAGCTCTACTGATTGATTTTGATTTCAGGAAGTAGTCGCTACAGACTTGTTTTTTGAAAATCTATTTTTAACCGTGGCGGCCATCTTGAATTTCCGGCCGACCTGAAATTTTGCTAAGATCAATAAGACATTACGAGCAACATTCCTGTGAAGTTTCATGAAAATCCGTCAGGTAGTTTCAAAGAAGTAGTCGCTACAAGTTTTCATTATATAACTCTATGTAAACAAAGCAACCATGTTTAAGGTCAAATCAAAACGATTTTCGACAAGGACCAACATCATGTCATACTGATCATTTTAGAAAAAGTCCCATATCAATATCTCTTATTGTTTTGAAGAAGTAGTCGCTACAAACTTATTTATTTTAAATCTATTTTTAGCTGTGGAGGCCATCTTGAATTTTCGGCCGACCTGAAATTTTTCTAGGATCAACTAGACATCAAGAGCAACATTCCTGTGAAGTTTCATGAACATCCGTCAAGTAGTTTCAGAGGAGTAGTCGCTACAAGTTTTTACTATATAACTCTATGTAACCAAAGATGGCCACTGTCAGCCATGTTTAACGTCGAATCAAAATAATTTTCCACAAGGATCTACATCATGTCATGCTGATCATTTTAGAAAACGTCCCATATCAATATCACTTATAGTTTTCAAGAAGTAGTCGCTACAAACTTATTTTTTAAAAATCTATTTTTAGCTGTGACGGCCATCTTGAATTTCCGGCCGACCTGAAATTTTGATAGGATCAATAAGACATCAAGAGCAACATTCCTGTAAAGTTTCATGACAATCCGCCAAGTAGTTTCAGAGAAGTAGTCGCTACAAGTTTTTACTATATAACTCTATGTAAACAAAGATGGCCGCTGGCAGCCATGTTTAACGTTGAATCAAAACGATTTTTGACTAGGATCAACATCATGTAATGCTGATCATTTTAGAAAAAGTCCCATATCAATATCACTTATAGTTTTCAAGAAGTAGTCGCTACAAACTTATTTTTTAAAAATCTATTTTTAGCTGTGACGGCCATCTTGAATTTCCGGCCGACCTGAAATTTTTCTAGGATCAATAAGACATCAAGAGCAACATTCCTGTAAAGTTTCATGACAATCCGCCAAGTAGTTTCAGAGAAGTAGTCGCTACAAGTTTTTACTATATAACTCTATGTAAACAAAGATGGCCGCTGGCAGCCATGTTTAACGTTGAATCAAAACGATTTTTGACTAGGATCAACATCATGTCATGCTGATCATTTTAGAAAAAGTCCCATATCAATATCACTTATAGTTTTCAAGAAGAAGTCGCTACAAACTTGTATTTTAAAACTCTATTTTTAGCTTTGGCGGCCATCTTGGATTTCACATCAACATGAATTTTTGCTAGGATCAACTAGACTTTATGGGCAACATTTCTGTAAAGTTTCATGAATATCCATCCAGTAGTTTCAGCTGTGAAGTCGCTACAAATAAAAGTTTACGGACGGACGGACAGACGGCCAGACGGACAGACGGACGACGGACGCCGCACCACGGCATAAGCTCTGCTGATCTCTGATCAGTAGAGCTAAAAATTATGTTAAAGCTGTACAGTCCCTATTTTAACTGGTAATAACTCATGAATATGAATGAGTCACGTGTGAAGTAGTTTCAAATCGACAAATACCCCAAAAGTCAGTATATAAGGAGAAATTGATACATACAATTTCACATTTTTATTTAGCCTCCGTACAGGTAACATCGATAAATATACGGCTCCAGAATATATGTGATAAAAATATAGTTGCCCGGAACTTGAACCACAGCCTTGCACTTGTAAGATTTGAAAGATGTACGCTGAACCTCTAGACCACTGCTATTTATTGGTATTTTGTAGCATTTTTAACACTAAATAGGCATTACGTAATAACAAGAGCGCGCACAGAAACTCATCAAGCTCTAAATAACAAGTCGAGATATGGTTGATTTGAGGCGAAGTATTAGTTTCATATTGATAAGATACAGTATTACACCAGGCAATTTTAATTTACACGTGCAACAATATGGACTGCATATTTACTGATCCATCTTTAGTTGCGTTCAAATATGTTCAGTTATTTTGCCTCATAATAAATGGTAGTTAGTATAATATTTTCTCAAGTAGCGTTGTACTTCAGTGGAAAGAGCACAGGACTTGAAATCAGAAGGTCGTGTGTTCGAGCCCCGAAAGAAGCTAACTTTTTTTTCTGTAAAAATTACTGTTACCTGTGTATAGGTACGATGTGCACTGGTCGATGTATGTACAGTAAATGTTTTCCTACGCTATATTTGCTCGCTTAAATACTCGATTTCAACATGAGCTGGTGAACATGAAGTTACAAATAAAGACACGCCTACAAAGAAGAAATCAATTGATATAGGGACTCTGTAGCTTTAAAGTATGTCATTCTCACCTATGCACTCGACCGGGTTAGACCTCTATTGTCTACCGGTCTACTGGTGTGAATTAATTTTTTACTTCTCTATTTTAAATATCTACGAGTAGGGTTTGGTGTTTGGGATATATGGTTTACAGCAGTCTTATTTACCATACGTTTGCTCTCTGATTATTATCAGGGAGCAAACAACTTGGACTGCTTGAAGGGTTCTTTACTGCATGACAGTCGGATGTCAAATCCATCCCGTCACACAGTATAACCCTCTACTTCTTTATTTACCATACCATATGCCCTTTACACTGGACTCTAATTGGGGATATTAGTTTTTATTAGACTTTTTAACTTACTTTTGATAGAAGTAAAGGATTTGTTTACGCCAGTATTGGCTATAACTTCTAAATCTTAGTGAGCACTATTCTAGATTCAACGTACCTATCCATTGTTATCATTTTGACACCTTTGTCCAAATCATAAAATTCTATTTTTAGAATCTATTCTTATCGAGAGGCGAGTGTATAGTTTCGGAAGTATTTCTACTACAGAACTAGCTTTGTTTTCGACAAGATTTGTCTAATTAAAGACTCTTGCTTCTAATATAAGAAGAGTTACTTATTAGTTTAGTTATTTAACGCACATTTAATATTTTGTGGACAACATTTACATAGAAAATTCTTATAATTTTAGTTAGAACATTATTAGTGATAGAGATTTTTCGAAACTATTCACTACTTTATATAGAAACGTACTACATACGTTTCGTTTTGTTTCCGGTTTGGGCTTTACGTTTCATGCCACAAATACGGATACATCGTGTTAATACATTGTGTTAACATCGTGTTAATATAGTTACTTTTGATAGAGTGTGGAGTGTAGAGAAATAAAGAAATATATATTTAAAATTATTACGTTGGTAAAACGTATTTTCATACACTTCCGGTTTCTCGATAAGTTAGTCAAATATAGGGCATCAGGTGATCAGGGTACGTTGACATTTAGTTTTGCCAGTCCATTTTATATGGTGTATATGGGTACGCTACTCCTATACATACACTAGGACACACTAGGACATAGAGTGCATAGGATCTTAATAGTTACAACAGTGTCGTACTTATGTTTTCCTTTTTATTATCAATAGTGTAAATAGTTTGCACATTGGACACATATAGTGTTAAATTTTAGTTAGTAGTTAGACGATTTAGTGTGACACGTTGTGACATCATCTTTCTTAACCACCATATATATTCTTTAAATTTAGTGTTAATACAGTGTTAATACAGTGTTAGTTAAAATGTCTACATTTAATAACTTATTTACAGAGCTTGGGAGCGCGGCCTCCGCCCACGACAACCACCACATTACTCATAACAATTGGCAGCATAGATTCTACTTTAGGGCCAAAGGGGACAGTACGCTTACAAAAGCTATCCCCATAGTGAGATTATCTTCAATAATCTCAGCAAAATTTCCTAACAAGATAAACAGGGTCATCCCACTAAAATCTGGGGATCTTCTTATTGAAGCCAAGTCGTCGGAAGCAAAGAGCTTGATCTTTAAATCAAGCCCCATTTATTTCGATGACTTGGAGATAATTATGATTACGCCTGCCACCATTACCAGAGAGGGAGTAATTCACAATGTTCCGGTAGACACAAATCTATCGGAACTGAAACAGGAATTGGTGGACGAACATGATAACGTCCCCAATATACTCTCTCTCTCGGTCTTACTTAATAAGTTTGGCAGGCAGACCGGAGCTGTCAAGGTTGTTGTTGGCGGAGACTCGCTCCCGAGACTCCTTAAAATTCACAGTACATTTACTGCCTTCGAGGTTGAGGAGTTTGTGTCCCCTCCGATCCGATGTTTTAAATGTCAGTGATTTGGGCACAAATATGACAAATGTGCAGGCACTGTAGCCTGCGCCAAATGTGCCCAGTCCACCCGTAATAGGGATTGTACCACCCGGGGTAATATGTGTGTTAACTGTGGTGGGGAACACTCGACACGATTCAGGGGCTGTTCCATATATATCTCAGCCATTGAGATCACAAAGATAGCCAAGAGGAACAGAACCTCTTGGACTACAGCCATTGAAATATATGGCAAATCAAAGGCCAATAAAAGCCAAGGGCGGACTAGTATCCAGCCCCCAATTAAGGCCGCAGCCTCTGGTCGTGCTGAGTTGTCCCCACGGCAGTTGACACGGGATCGCCCACTAAATAAACAGGATGATCCTGAGATCATATCTATATGGTCCCTAAATCTACAGACCCCGAGTTGGGACATGGTCCCCCCCGCCCCTCCCTCCCCACATAAAACTTCCTCTTTATCCCCACCCACAGTAAAGCCTACTATATTAATAAGTGAGGGGGCAGTACTTAAAACACCTCCCACCCCATTAATTTCCAACGATCCGAAGTCGCCGGTTAAATCCCGACCTACATATGCCAATATAGTTGTTAAAACTGCTGATATTAAGAGACACACTCCCACTAGCTCTCCTAAAACTAACCTGGTCCCTGCGCTAAAAGGGAATACTTTTACTGTGGATCAACGCCCCTCCAATAAAATAGACATTATAAAGTCTTCATACCAAAACAATAGATTCTATAGGAAACAAGGGGGACAGATCCACAGACTAAATAAGCAAGTGCTCCCACCTTCTATTTTAACCCCACAGACCCCTGTGATACCATTTCGTACTTCCCCTACCACATCCCCTATTTTAATTATAGATGAAACATTAATTGAGCAGTCTATCTCCCCTAATAGCCAAGTACGGAGTCAAATCGAAATCCCACCAAGGTCTCAAAAACAAACGTTGATTATTCCATCTAACACCCCCGAACGAAAAATTAAACAATCTACACCAAACTCTTCTGACTGTTCATTGGGCACTTCAAAAACCATTAGCGATTGTAGCATGTTCAATGTAACACAAAACACTTCAATTTTGACTGTAGATAATTCCTTTAGCCTCTCTCATCATCAACGGAAAAAAGCTTAGAACAGATTGCAATTCTAGACCTGGTGGGGATCGATGAAACTCCGACTATTAGTACCCCGATTAAAAATACACCTATATTTTATGACAACTCGTCTCAAACCACCCCATTAAAAGTCCAAGTATTAAACAATACTAATCCTATAATTACTAATATGGATATACTTACAAAATTAACGATTAGATTGATAAATGAAAAAACTAGACCCACTGGCCCGTTGCTAATTAATCACATACATAGGGAGATCCTTAAGGGCATAGTGGGTTCTAGTTGTATCAACCAACCTCCCTCCCACACCTATAATACATTGGACACCCAACCCCTTCCTAGCTCTATACTCCACCCAGAAAATCTGCTATTGAAAGAGCATAAACCACAACATTTTATTAACAAAAACAATAGCAAGATAACCCTAAAGAAAACACCGAGGAAAACTCAAGGAACCCTTAAAGGAACCAAACACCACGTAAAACAACTTCTTCCTCGGTGGCAACTAAACGACAAAATTCAAATTTTAAAAAGTGTATAAATAATTTCTTTTCGAAGTGAATAAATCGGTGAATATTATATATTTTAATGCCGGAGGCTTAACCCATATAAAGCACTCTGAAATTAAAGTATTCCTGGACCTAAATCCTGAAGTAGATATTCTTTGTATTCAGGAAACTAAATTTAATAAAAAGACTTTCAAATCTATTCCTGGTTTTAAGCATGAATTTAAATTCTATGATAATAATAGAGCTAGGGATACCAATACGTGTAGAGGGTTGGCCGTCTACTTCAAAAATTATATTAATTATGAAAAGATTGAAATTCTAGATCCGAAAGATACAGATGGTTCTACAGCCATTGAAGTACAACTATTTAAAATCTACTTTCAAGATTTTACGTTTATACTGTCAAATTTATATGCACGTAATTGCGACTTCCAATCTCTCAAAACAATATCAAATGTTATTCTGCCTTTAAAGGTAAAGAATATTATTATTTCTGGCGATTTTAACGCTTATCACTTTGCATGGGGCTCGGAAAAAATTACGAAACATGGAAAATCAATAGTTAAATGGTTGGACGAGTTCGATCTAGTCCTCCTGAATGACGGCTCTCCCACACGTCTTGATACATACAATGGTAACCTTACTTGCATTGATCTCTCAGTTACTTCCAGATCTTTAGCTCAAAAAACACACTGGACAGTACTACCGGATAACTGGGGTTCTGACCATTTTCCCATACATATCACAATACAATTAAGTTCTTCTAAAATTAACCAAGAAAGCTATAATCAAAACAAGTTCAATTTTAATAAGGCCGACTGGGATCTTTTTAATATATTATGCAAAGATATTAATCTAGATAATATACAATCCGATGATACCAACATTTTTAACAATAAGTTAACAGACAGTCTTCTTAATATTATGCATGAAAGTATTCCAACATATAATAAAAACCCCAAAAAGAAAAATGTCCCATGGTGGAATTCAGAATGCAAAGCAGCAGTTAAAAATAGAAAATATCTTCTAAATAAACTCAAAAAAGACGCCTCTGAAATAAATCTATTAAATTATAAAATGGCGGAACAGGAAGCTAAAACAGTTATATTCCAAGCCAAGAAAAATAACTGGGAAACTTTCATTATTACTTGTTCCTTAAAACAAAACAACTCAAAAACATTTTGGGATAAAATTAATAAAATACGTGGCAACTCTTTTTCCAGCATTCCCCTTCTTAAAACAAAATTTAGTAATGCCACAACTAACAAAGATAAAGCTAATTTACTAGCTAAACACTTTGCCAAAGTTTCAAGCAAAGACAATCTTTCAGAGGCAACGATTAACTATCAGACGGTCTTTGAAACCGATTTTAATAATAAATTAAATAATAACAATATTAAAGATGACGATTCCACCTTAAACATACCATTTACTCTAATGGAACTAAAAGATGCTATTGCAAGCAGGAAAAATTCAGCCGTGGGACCTGATAAACTTTCATACCAATTATTCTAACATATGCCTGATTCTACTTTAAATATTTGGCTTACTTTGTATAATAAAATATGGTCTTCTAATAACTATCCTAAATCCTGGAGACTGGCCTGTGTCATTCCAATACATAAACCTAATAAAAACCCTAATGACCCACAATCTTTTCGACCCATCAGTTTAACATCCCATCCAAGCAAACTAATGGAATTTATGGTTAAACACCGACTTGAACACTTTTTAGAATCTAAGGGTTTAATTAATAAATTTCAGACAGGATTTAGAAAAGGGCGTAGCACACAAGACCAGCTAGTCCGTTTACAACATGACATCCTATTTGCTAAAAATTATAGCCGTTCTGTATTAGCAATCTTTCTTGATCTACAGGCGGCTTTCGATCTAGCCTGGCATACTGGAATTTTATCCAAATTATTTGACCTCGGCATCCGAGGAAACTGTTTTTATTTTGTCAAGGCCTTTCTCCAGGATAGAAAAATTCAAGTAAAAGTTGATGAAGATCTTTCTGAAGAAGAACTATTAGAACGTGGTACTCCACAAGGTTCCATTATTTCTCCCCTCCTTTTTAACATTCTAATTAACGACCTACCTAATGTAGTTCAGGATTCCGGTCTGGTCGTTAGTCAATTTGCAGATGATAGTGGCGCATGGATTTCTGGGAAACGTATAGATAAATTACAAGCTAAAGCACAAAAAGGGCTAAACTTAATTTGGGATTGGGCCATAAAATGGGGATTTAAAATCTCCACTAGTAAAACTACAGGGATTATATTTGGAAATACCGCCCACACTTCTACAGATCTTTTCCTGGGTAATACTAAAATTATATTTAGTAACATAGTCACCTTTTTAGGTCTTATCTGGGATAGAAGGCTAAATTTTACAGCCCATATTCATAACCTTTTAAACAAATGTGAAAAGGATTTAAATTTACTAAGAATGCTAAAAGGTACTGATTTTGGGTCCGATAAAAAATCTTTAACACTTTTATATAAAACTTTAATAAGATCCAAACTTGATTACGGATCCCATGTATATTCATGTGCCTCAAAAACACTACTTCATCGACTCGATATATTACAAAATAAATGCCTTAGAATTGCACTGGGAGCCCTAGATTCTACTCCACAGCATATTTTGGAACATGAGGCTGGCATTCTGCCATTACATCTTCATAGAGAAGACCAAATGCTTCGTTTCTGGGCCAGGGTCCAAACAAAAAAAGATTCAAATCCAGTAAATAACATTTTTATAAATACCCAATGTCTTTATAGATTTAGAAAAAATCCTAAGCCATTCGGCACAACCATCTATAATTTAATAGAGGAATATAACCTAGACAAATATCAAATTGCAAACTTTTCAATAGGAGAGGTCCCTCCATGGACTCTAATTCAACCTTATGTAGACTTTTCCCTTTCCTCTATAATAAATAAAAAAGATGAAGCATCAGACATTAAACTGAACTTCTTACAACATAAGGATAGTAAATACAATAACTTTTTACAAATGTATACAGATGGTTCTAAAGATCCTGTCTCAGGACGTGTAGCATCAGCCTTCGTTATACCAACAAAAAATATTACTAAAATTACTAGAATCTCTGACGGTCTATCAATTTTTACCGCGGAGCTAGTCGCTATAGACAAAGCCCTTAAATGGATTATTAAAAACAAACCCCCATTCTCAGTTATTTTCTCAGACTCGCTTTCAAGTCTCATGGCTATTAAAGACAGAACGAGCAGAACTCGCCCTGATCTTTTAACAAATATTCTATATAAATTAAATGACTGCCATATTTTAAATCTTTCTGTTAACTTGGAGTGGTGCCCGGCTCATGTTGGTATAGTCGGCAACGAAAAAGCAGACCAAGCCTGTAAATCAGGCTTGGACACCACCTCCGTTGATAAACCAATCCCTTTAGGACATACTGAAATTTATTCACAAATTCAGAAAACAATAAATAAGAAAGTAGATCATTATTTTACTAATCAAACTAACAAGTTCCATACTTTCTTTAGACTTAAAACAAATTTCAAAATTCAAGAACCATTTTCTACTAACAGGCTTATTGATAAAGTAATTACAAGACTGAGAATGGGGTATAATCTATTACCGGCTAGTTTAGGCAGCCACATAATAAACGACCTTCATAAGGATTGTCCTAACTGCCTAGTTCATTTTACTACGGAACATTACTTATTAGACTGTAGCCAGTTTGAAATACAGAGAGATATCTTAAAATTAAAATTGCTAAATTTATCACTACCTTTTAATTTGACTAACATCTTAGATCCTTTAAAAAAACATAGAGTTCAAGTATTTAGCGCTCTCAGTTCTTTCATCCTGGGCACACAATTTGAAAAGAAGATTTAGACTAAACTACAATGTTGGAAGGCCCAGTGGATTAGCTTGCAAGTTTTGTCTGCTGGGCTCGAAAACACTGATGGTTTGATCATAATTCGTTTATGCAGTATAATTTTACCAAATTACAAACCCTTTTTGTTAGTGCAGATAAACGTCGTATTTAACTTTGTGTAAACGTCAATCGATTACTTATTGTAACAACATAAAATATAAACTTCTTATGATACAGTTAAGATATGGGACTGATCCGGTGGACGCGTTGGGGCGATTTTTGAGTCTGATGACAACGCAGGCACAACGGTCCAGGACCAATCACATACCTTTATATATATAATGAGCCACGACTAAGTGAGTGTGGGGACTGTCCTACCTCATGGCGTCGTGGAAGTGCTTATTAAACATGTCTAGTTACATATTTTCCCCTATTCCATTCAATCCCACTTCCTTATGTCGGATAATTCCATGTAACATTACAGTATAATTTTACCAAATTCTAAACCCTTTTTGTTAGTGCAGATAAATGTCGTATTTAACATTGTGTAAACGTCAATCGATTACTTATTGTAACAACATAATATATAAGCTTCTTATGATACAGTTGAGATATGGGACTGATCCGGTGGACGCGTTGGGGCGATTCTTGGGTCTTATGACGACGCAGGCACAACGGTCCAGGACCAATCACATACCTTTATATATATAATGAGCCACGACTAAGTGAGTTTGGGGACTGCCCTACCTCACGGCGTCGTGGAAGTGCTTATTAAACATGTCTAGTTACATATTTTCCCCTACTCCATTTAATCCCACTCCCCTATGTTGATAATTCCACGTAACATTACTTTGTATGCCCCCACCAGCCCCGGTGTGTGATTTTATTATTTGATTGTTTTATATGAACAGTTAAGTTAATAGAAATTCCTGGCTGTACTATTTAGTTTTATATATGCTTATTATTTTACATTGATTTTATATAGACAGCTGGGAAGATGCTATTTTTAGTCTGATCTGATGCACACATCGGGATAACGGGGGACATAATATTAACATGTAAAACCTATGTATACCTCTGCTTCATGCCCTCCCCAGTGTGGCCTCCACGTGGCTTTGGCGGAGGGACACACTCCATTTAACGTTTTTGCTCTCATAAGCGCACAATTCATACTGAATTATTTATTATTGAGAGATTTGGAGTGATGTCCCACTAACAACACTGGACATTTTAACGATTTCTTTTTAACATTATATGCTTATAACTATTACAGTCTATTCCCTTTGGAAGGGAGCATGAAGCAGACATAACATGGATTATGTATATATGTACATATTAAGTTAAAAACATTTTTAATAAATGGTGACGCGCTGGCGCTGGAAATTAAAATTATTAATACATGTAAGCCTCGATTGAATTGCATAGACCAACATGAGCGTATTCCACCTGTGTTTCTATCACTCAGCCTCTGCCAAGTTAATCTTCTTGTGTCCCTGCAAACCATCTATTGACATGTCTTGCGTCTGCTTGGATCCTGCCATCCGTGCGAGATTGATAAGAATTAGCAACATTATAAACCACTAGGGTTATTATAAATAAACTTCTATAGAAAACCTCGCCAAAAGGCCTAGTTGCCAACGGCGAGGCAAAATAAAACCTTATACTACTTAAAGTATGTGCACATTCCCGTTCAGACCACCGAACCAGCAGGACGTGTCCGCCTACAACAGATTGAGGCCTGGTCAGCTTTTTCACTTAATTACCGACGATACCTACAACTCTTCAAGCGATGTTGACGCGTCCTGCAGGGAACTACCATCAACTTCGGGCCCTGTGGTCGTTACACATCGAACCATTAGGCCGAAAGTTGAAAGTGTTGTTAGAACGTGACTACCACCATCGTCCACCCTCAACGTCGGGCCCGGTGGGCTTTCGGTACAAGCTAGTCCCATCGAGCTGAACGTTGAAAGTGTAGTTCTCGGGCAGTCATGAGTACAGATACAACACGTTCCGATTAGGTATACACCCCACACTAGGGTGGTACCGTGGCCCTTCTGGGGGCCGTTTCTTGGATTCTACTGAGACGTTTAACCACCATGGATATAAACATCACGGGACTTACAACCAACAGGATTAACCTGCTTAGTCTCACTACAGAATTACCTCCCTTGGGCAGGACGGTAGGAAGATTCCTACACCGTAAAAAACTAGGGCTGTGTTAATCGGTTTGCTCTGAACTTGGAAATGTGCAATCATTCTCTTATTTCTGTTTTCAGGTGACAAGATTGGAACATGTTCATGACTTCAGCCAAGTTTGGATGCCACTGGGTGATTTTCGAGGAAGATATGATAATTTGAAAATGGGTAGTAATACAGTTGAATTATCAGTGAAATGGAGCTAGTTTTGAGGGGTACTGAAAAAGACTGGAATTTAAAAAAAATTAATCTGGTCAACATTTGATTTTTTGTGGATATTCTGAGCTTCAGAGGAAGGTTTGCAGATTGAGGGGAGATTTAAAGACCAATGGACAGTTTAAAGTATGTTCGCAGTGGTCCGCAAGTGACCATTTCTACATATATTATATAGTGTTGAATAATTCACTAGTGAGACGTTAAACAACCCTCATCTGGATCAGGGAAAAGCTTGACAGACAGCGTCTGTTGTTGTTAGAGTGATTTTTTAAAGTGAAATCTTGATTTTAGAGTGAAACAGTGTATTTCTTAGGCATAATATGGATTTTGATAAGTATTTGATGCTTTTGCAGTGTAAAATAGACTACTTTGCTTCTAGTCGGACCCCGTGCATGCTTTATAACCGTCATTTGGGACTTAATAGACGAATCTGTGGTCAGAAAGTGTCAGAATATGGGAGACAGTCGATTGTTTTGGCTGGGAGACATACTCAGATGAACATGTTAGCTCACAGAGTGATGTATATGTGTGTGATGTGTGTTTCTAGTATTCCTAGGGGAATGGACGTGTCTCATCTCTGCCACAACAGTTTATGTATACGATTTGACCATCTCAGCTTGGAGCCTCATAGCGTCAACATGGAAAGACAAAGATGCCTTCACATGATACCAAGACTGTGTTTAGGACATACAGAGTATCCTGATTGCATGCTTCATGTGAATAGATTGTTTATATTATCCTATTGTAGTGTTTCATGTCAAATTGTTACCCCACCCACTTTTCATATAGCAAAATGTGTGGTCATTGTTTACTTGTCGAGAAGGTCAGTTGAGTATGTTTTATGTTGTCGTTGGTCATCGTATACTTTAAATGTGTTCACTTTGTTGATAAATCTGGCTGTTTTATAAGTTTGTAACATTTGTCGATGTTTGTCGTACGTATTTTTGTCCTGAATTTTCTTAAGTGACCGTAACACTTTTGTGTTTTGGGGAAATGACCCTCCAACAGCCTTAACTTTTTCTATCGCTGAATTTGCCCGTCCGTCATTTAACCGTGCTGCGGCACTTAATTTTCTGCCTTTAGCGTTACGTCGAAAGGTTACGTCTTTCGGGTTTGAGGCATTTATACCGCGGTGTAACGCCTCTAGCTTATTTGTGTCGGCACCTTTACATGTCTTGGTCACAGCGTCTTTTCCCAGTCGATAATTTAAACAGTCGATAAGTTTATTTTTGTCGTCTCCCTGAATCTTTAAAGGTTTACATGATGTTGGCATAAAATGTTTTCTCCATGTTGAGATTGGTGGATTACCGCCACACGCCATGGAATATTTTCTACAAGTTTTCCCACATTTATCCTGGTAGCAGTCTATTATAGCCATCTTCAAATTTTCACATTTTTGTTGTAAACAGGGAATATTTGTGTCGCCTATACTCTGCTGTACATTTTGAAACTCAGTTAGTACACGGTGAGATACGTCCTTTGCGTTTCTGAATGTATGCTCGGTCCCGTTTGGTTTGTCCAGGAAACATCTTTTGCGAAAACTCAGTCCTCTTAATTTTATTTTTCATTGTTTTAGTCAGATGTACAACATCCGCCATTCTTGACATTGGTTTGCCCGTGATAGCAAGTTGAGCAGCACGAGCGCCCTTGAATGCTTTGCTGTCCCCGTCTGTTGTCATGTTGTCAATAGTGATCGGCGTGTCACTCTTCAATATCGATTCCATCGCTAATCTGGCCTCTCTATGTTCGTCACCTGTAAACGAAGTATGAAATTTGTATCGACTTGACGGTTATTGTTGCATTAGTCAATAATCTTTTTTATTATTTATTTCTTTTTTTCATTACTTATTTATTTACTTACTTACTTACTTACTTACTTACTTACTTAC
>JAWPHD010007841.1:20000-122955 GCA_037043455.1 Cyrtodaria siliqua | reverse complement strand
TAACAAACCTAGATAACCTAAACAGCTCTTGCTGGCTTGAAGATTGCATCAGCTGAATAATTTTAAAAACACTTGGATGTCTGTAATAATTGAAGATTGCATCAGCTGAATAATTTTAAAAACACTTGGATGTCTGTAATAATATTGTTTAACATATAGCTTACGCAATTGTTCGTACAAAGGACAAACTAAAATAAAATGATATTATAAATAATTGCGTTTTGTCACATTTCAAAGCGCATGTCCTCATATAACGGGCATTTAAGTAAAAACAGTGTTAACAAGCATATTTTAATTAGGCAAAAAAGTCGTCACCATAGAGATGTTAAAATAATTGATTTCATGTTAAAAATGCTGGGTGGCATATGCTTGATTTGCCTCTCAAGTTAAAGGGGTTGTTGCACCTTTCTCAAAAAAGAACTTTTAACAGCTCTAACAACGTATTGCGAAGAAACATAAATGGAAGCAGCCATCTTATATATATAAGCTAACGTGTTTGAGAACTGGGCATCATCCCCTTTAACGGTTGTTACAGTAGTAGTCGAATAGGTGGGGTTATTTTAGAATGGTTCAGTAATTTTTATATACATTTCGCGAGGAATTACATTCAAAATGAGGACTTTTAACGGCCACCAACATGGTCCATCAGCAAGCACAGTTAATCAGTCTATAAGTTCTCTTCCATATGTACATCGTTTATCTTACATACTAACGATTGTCTCATTAAATTATAATCGTACATGGTCCACTTATTAAGTAAAAATTACATGGTCAGTAGCTTAATTACAGTATCAGCTCATAGACATAATAATAATGATACGTCAGTTCTGTCTGACCAGTGAAGCAGCATACATATCACGTGTGACCTTAGCCTTTTCTTCTAACTCATCTCTAACATTTTGAATGATTTTGATGAGAACGCATTCAAACAGTATATAATGAATAGCAAAACGGATTCTTACTAATTTCTCTTTATTTTAAAAATAAGATTTGTATAAAAGGCTGTTTATAAATAAAGGAGCATCATGTTTGGCTTCTCCCTTAAATATCAAAATATACTCAGCTGCAAAAGAAAGTAGCCACTTTGAAAGTTTTACTATACACCCTATCCTCTTTATCAAGCAACATTCCCTTAATGATTCAACCTATTGAAAAACAAAGGACAACATGGGATTGGCAATGGAATGATAAAAACTTTGGTACCAAACATTTTGGAATATGTCAATTAATTATAAAAAGACTTTATACAATTAAATCTGAACAAAACTCAGTGGCTACTTTCTTTTGCAGCTGAGTATATTTGCAAAGTAAATCTTTCCTTTGAACTTCGTTTTTTGCTAAACATATTTAAGAAAAGAAAACAAAAAAATACAGTATTTGTAAGAAAATAGGATTATTTACATTTTGCTTGGACGCGAATTCATGAACACGCGAATAAATCAGAGACACAGTGATTCGCGAACTTATGATCACGTGGAAATAATATATTACGTCTATGATCAGCTGTATGCGAGTGTTAGAAGATCGATAAATGCCAGCCTCTGATGAGCATGCGCATTTATCAAGTTTTCTTTTGTCACGAGTTAATAATCTAAGTTACTAACCAAGTAAGTTATTTATCAAGCAAATTGTTTTAAATAACATACATGAACACGAATGTATACTACAGTCCACTTCTGTAGCTTTCAAAATACAAATGGAGGAATTTTAATCAATGCATGTAAATTTGGTAAAAAAATGTTTCACAGCACACGCATGAACGTCAGATTTTCTAGGGTTTATGTTTTTACTATTGTTTGGGGCGCTTGTTTCAGTCAATTTTTTTTTACAAATACATATCGTACCTAAATATGTTGTATATCAGTGAAACAGACATTTTTAGTGGTAAATAAAATACCTTACTTTTCAAAATCGGTTGAGAAATAAAAGTTCTATAGCAAAATATGAAGGCTAACTGAAGTTATATGAAGTTTCTTAATTTTCTGCTGTCCTACCAACAAGGAATTTACAAGCGCCCCATTTTAGTTTTAAAATTACTGAGATGTATATTACATATTCTTATCTTATTTTACTTTGTATAACGTATATTATACTTTACAACTTATTTTATTGAATCTTTCAAAATGTTTAAAAGATGTTCAAAGCCGTATACTATTGAATTTTCAATATCGTTTCCTGTAACGTCCTTAGTGGATTGTGGGCTTACGTGAGCGAAATCAATTAAACGGACATCGACTTTCGGAGTCATATTAGTCGTCATAGACTTTTGGTGACATCCCTGACTAGTTCTTGATTTGTTTTCCTGACAGATTGAAACGTCGGAATTTGTATTTTGACTAGCTTCAACTCCTAAATCAGGCATCAACACTGTCGTTTCTGGCTGATGGTTCAAGGGACTACCTTCGTAAATGATTAACAATGAACAAGAATCAAACCGCAGAGCATCTTGCGTCAGAAGATATGATTGCAGCTTTTCAAGTTTGCACATAATGGCTCGTATGACATCTGTTCTCAGTAGTATTCCATTGTGGAAAAATTGGTTCAATTCTTTAACAGCCCCAATATCGTCCAAGGCACGGCCGAAGTATTTGTCATGGAAGATGTAATTGCCCTCGTTTGCTTTGTAGACCTGTTTAAGCAAGAACGTAGCACATTAAACATAATAATAATAATAACATGTTCAATCAAACGCAGTCAAACAAAAGTTATAGATCAATACAGGGCAAAGGCATCAGGACTATCTCTATTTCATTTCTATTTTTTGGTCTCTTTTCTCTCTATGTCTATCTCTTCTCTCTCCTTCTATCTTTCTCTTTCTCTCCTCTTTCGCACTCTCTGTTATCAGAGTTCTCTCTCTCTCTCTCAAATAATTAAAAGACTCTCTGGAATCAGAGTTCTCTCTCTCTCTCTCGCACTCTCTCTCTCTCTCTCTCAAATATTAAAAATATATGTAAGGCGTTCTAAAAAGTAATCCAATCATTTAATTTGAATTGGAAAATATCGCAATTACAATCACATTGACCATCGTTTAAATTGCTGTTTTATTATATGTACACAAATTAAACTGAAATATCAAATCATATATTTTCCTACCTGTGCTCCACAAATCCGGAATCCATATGTAGCTGACGTTGAGCTGGCACAACGTATTTCAAGCAGTTTCCGTTTTTCTGCGGATGAATCTACCCCATGTTGTTGTCGGCCCATCTTCAAGTCCATCAGACACGGCCTCTGGTAGTCGTGCACGAGGTTCTCCAACACAATAAATTCTTGTAAAGTGTTAAGTGTATTGCGTAATGTATAGACTATGTACCTAAATAGCTATCAAACAAACGAAACGTACATATATAGAGTTGTCATTTCATACATTTTATTAAACGAGTTCAGGAATTTGTTATTAAGCGAGCCTCTGGCGAGCTTAATAACAAATTCCTGGACGAGTTTAATAACATTTTGTATGAAATGACAACGAGTGTCAGATCCTTTTCATCACATGGCTCAAAAACGACAAGAAACTACACATTATTGCTTGGGGTGAATCTACATACGGCGGACTGTTACCCTCGCAATATCGCCGAATCAGTGCTATATCCACGGACTCCACGGACTAAACGGGTGTTCCGGGACATTGACTAGACGACCGTACTGACACTGCACTTCAACGACCGACTGATTCGGTCGCCTTGTATTACACATGGTTAATATAAGGAAATACGTAATGGGTATATTATACGGAATACAAGCAGTTCCATGTGATAAAAAGCAATCATAAATGTTTCTTAAATTCTGGTTAAGGTGGGGCATGTATAATGTTGTTCGATTCCCGGTGGGTTCAAGTTCCAGATTTTCCCAAACTCACTTACTTCGTACCTTATTTAGGCAATATACTGTTAAAGTATGCCATCTTTCGTAGGATACTAGTATGTAAATACATCGGTGCGGTGTACAATGAGAGATATATGTCACGTGCACGTAAAAGAACTCCTAGCAATACCTTCCATGAAAACGGAACTACCATGACGATCAAAATGGATCACTTGCAGTACAGGTAAAAATACAGTTGCAACGAATGCAGGCGAAACAATACATGGTAGAAGAAAATCATGTTTACAAATAAATATTCCTAATGAAATTCTGAAGACATTCAAGATGTCCTGCCAATGCATTGGCAACGTACTCACTTCTCAACATTGCAACCCGTGTTCTATTCATTGCCTCGGGGTTGAACGTGAAATGGTGCCTCGGGGTTGAACGTGAAATGGTTTTGTGGTTGACCGCTCGGACAGTTGTATTTTTACCCCAAGTTCACTGGGTAACCGTGCAATCAACAGTGATTTGTTTCGTAATGGAAGTTAAATAATAAGTTCATAACTTAACCTAGCTGTGTTGTTTTATTTGGAGACCCTTAGCTAGGGTTATCGTATAGCGCTCATCAGCCGTGACTATAAAGGATACTCTGAGGCTGGTTATTGGCCCAGAATCCATATCTGCTTATCTGGCGTTCGATGCACTGAACACTCCATGTTTCCAGACCATTTACGCCTTCACTAAAATAAAACAAAACAAGAAAATGGTTCAATAGAAATCACAGCACCCAAACGCAATGGCACCATAGGTCCGCACTGTAGAGCAAATTAACTATACAGATAAAAGGACAATACAAAACACAGATTGGTGAAGACAGGGTCACCGACTTCGAACGGTCTGTAGGCAATATGGCCCACTGGTTGGCTTAACTCAATTTAAACTGCACAAAACCTCGCTATAGTCCTGTCTTCTGCGCTCAAATGGACAAGACAGTGTAAACAAATGTACATACCATCAAAAGGAAATCTCTAACAATAAAAGAGTATGAGAGTGGACCTTTGGAAACGGCCGAACACGACACATACGAAATATTGCAGTCTCGGTTTGATTGAGACTGTTCATGAACGGTAGTGAACTATGCTAGCTACCGCCCATGCCCTCTAGTCTCGGGTTGAACAGAACTCAATATTCATAAAATCAATAGTACATAATTTTAACCATCCTGAAGATGGAATGCATACGGCGGTGGACATAGAGATCTTTTCTTCCCCATGTCCAGCGGCGTATGGTCCCAGTATCTAACAAAATAATATGCCCCGAAGAGCGAAATAAACAAAATGGAATTTAGTTGGGAGCAGCGGTTATGAAGCCTGCATATCACAAGTAACAGCCAAAAGACTAAATTAAAAAGAGGACAACAAATCCTATGAGTGGTTAAACAATACCCAAAGCCTTATATCGGCCGGAGTAGTGGAACCACCGAATCGAAAATTAAGAAAACAAAAGAAATTGAAAATGTACCACCGATAACTAAATATAAGTATCGGGCTCAGCGATCTCCAAATATCGGATGAATAACAGTCCTGATTGCAAGCGCGGGGAGACGTTTTACTGCCACCACACTGCACAAGCAACACCACTGTGCTATTTAAAAGAGTATGAGAGTGGACCAAGTCCACATTCTGAGAAATCAGGAAACGATACACGTACATGTTATTGTAAAAATACATACAAACATAATTAGAAACCCCTCAGGATGTATCCAGAATTGTACTGAACAACCACAACAGTTGCAGCCAAAGAGAAAACCAATCTAGACTACGACCAGAAAACACGAGGGACTAAATTGATTCACCAAACTCCCCTTTCAGTGTTTCAGAAGGTGCAATCATGGAGTCCCACGAGGTTGTCTGGTCATTGCACAAGAACAAAGCGAAGCATTGAATTGAATTAAATTGGATTTTATAGTCGCGCCAACAGCTAAGGTCATATGGCGACTTTCCAGCTTCTACTGGTGGAGAAGACCCCAGGTTCCCCTCCGGGCAATTTTCGTGCATGGGCGGGCACCTGGGTAGAACCACCGACGTTCCGCAAGCCAGCTGGATAGCTTCCTCACATAAAGATGCCTAGGCCCCTGAGGGATCGAACCTACAGCGGTGAGGGGCAAGTGATTGCAAGTCAGAGACTCTTACCACTCGGCCACGGACGCCCCGCAAAACGAAGCATAGTGACTGACTGTAGATTGGTCAATCACCAAGCACGAAGTGCGTTGTAATACTAAAGGGTCGTATCATTTCTGACGAATTACCTGATTAATTTTTAAAGTGATCAAGAAATCCGTCAGACCCCTTTAATTAACGACGTTTATCGATCACATCTCCATAGAATAAAGGTTGCGATATTTCTAAAATTCTAGAAAAGAGTGTAGGTCGGTGTTGTACTTCTCCAGCAGGTTTTTGTTGCGGCGATAGAACTTCGAGAAAGGTCTAAATAGTTTATGACGACAAAAACCTTAATAGCTGAAGAAGTTTACTTGCAATAACTTGATTTCGATAATTGAAATCCTTAACATCGTTACATGCCCTAACAAAAGGAATTAGCTGGGAGATATAAACCCCGTATGATGAAGCACGAGGTAAGTCCTCATCTAAATGTAGATAGTTAACGATGTCAAAATTAAGGCATCTCTGTTATTATATATTGCAGTATGTATGTAATCATTTGAAATAGAGAGATGGTATCCGAACGACCTGTTTGCTTTTTTTAAGTGAGCTCTAATTGATAAATAGTAATGACCATATGACATGTATGAGCAAAGAATGGGTTATCAATACTGGGTATGTCATCCAGATACCGAGATGTATTATTAAACGCATAAATAATGTAGGTGACAAACCCAACATGAAATATCTTTCATAACAGTATAAAAACAAATCTGCGGCTGAGTGCGATCAGTGGCGCAGAGTAAGTACCTATAGGAATATCAAAAACCTGGCGTTAAACGGTTTTAGACGTCATCTAAAAGATAATATATAAATAATATATAGTAAAATTCAGTGTATCGCTTTGAGGTGTATCAACTAATCCTTTATGTCGTTTCTTTGTGGTGCGTACGTTTTTTAATATACACATGAACATGCTTCCTTCCATTTAAATCTTGAACGGCAGTGATTTATCTCTCCAAACATTCATTTGGTTCACCTCTATGTTTATTGTTGCTTCCCATATATGAACGGATTGCAAAACCAATTATGAATATCAAATACCCTCTATGTAGAACACAAAGGAGATCAAACATTAATACCTCTTTGTTAACTGGGGAGTGTGTTGAAGGTACTTATCAGGCTACTGCCATCTCCCATTGAAACCAAGACAGAGTATAACACTTCTATAGAATAAACAAATATGGTATTTAACTATTAATTAAATTGTCCTTTTGACACTTTTGTATAGATCAAGCAACAGGCCTGCCAAACCTTTTTAACAGAAAATCCTGAGATTTTTAAAATTTAAAATGTAAAGCGCGCGAAGAACAGTTTTAAATGAAAATTTGGAGCGCGTGACTTGATTTACACAATAATTTTTTTAATTCACAGATTTAAATTATTTATGCAACTAATAAAAATTGATGCATTGTTTGATAGTTATAGAAAATAATAAATTAGCAAAGTAATTCGATTAGAAAGACTTTAATTTCTACCACAAGTATCTTCTTTTTTTTTTTTTTATGAAAGTGCACTTACTTTTCTAAACATATCTTAAGTTGTGTGAAGTTGGCTGTGAGATCGAAGATCGTAGATCGACATTCAATATCGAGCTGGGTTTTCAATGTCGAGCTGGCTCTGAGATCGATATTCGTTTAAGCGACACCAAGGCATTATGAATGCATAGCTGGGTTTGAATACAGAGCTGGCTCTGAGATCGATTTTCGGTTAAACTTATAAGAAGGCATACTGAATACAGATCTAGGTTTAAATTTCGAGCTGGCTCTGAGATCGATATTCGTTTCAAACATACACCAAGACATTTTGAATACAGAACTGGGTTTGAATTTCGAACTAGCTTTGAGATCGATATTCGTTTTAAACATACACCAAGTCATTTTGGATGCAGAGCTGGGTTTTAATACAGAGCTGGCTCTGAGATCGATATTCGTTATTAACGTACACCAAGACATTATGATTGCAGAATTTGGTTTGAACACAGAAATGGCTCTGAGATCGATATTCGTCTTAAACGTACACCAAGTCATTTTGAATGCAGAGTTGAGTTTGAATTTCGAGCTGGCTCTGAGATCGATATTCTTTTTAAACTTACACCAAGGCATTATGTATGCAGAGTTTGGTAAAATACTGAGCTGGCTCTGAGCTCGATATTCGTTTTAATCGTACACCAAGTCATTTTGAATACCGAGCTGGTTTGAATTTCGAGCTGGCTCTGAGATCGATATTCGTTTTAAACTTACACCAAGGCATTTTGAATACAGAGCTGGGTTTGAATTTCGAGCTGGCTCTGAGATCGATATTCGTTTTAAACATACACCAAGTCAATTTGGATGCAGAGCTGGGTTTTAATACAGAGCTGGCTCTGAGATCGATATTCGTTATTAACGTACACCAAGACATTATGATTGCAGAATTTGGTTTGAACACAGAGATAGCTCTGAGATCGATATTCGTCTTAAACGTACACCAAGTCATTTTGAATGCAGAGTTGAGTTTGAATTTCGAGCTGGCTCTGAGATCGATATTCTTTTTAAACTTACACCAAGGCATTATGTATGCAGAGTTTGGTAAAATACTGAGCTGGCTCTGAGCTCGATATTCGTTTTTAATCGTACACCAAGTCATTTTGAATACCGAGCTGGTTTGAATTTCGAGCTGGCTCTGAGATCGATATTCGTTTTAAACTTACACCAAGGCATTTTGAATACAGAGCTGGGTTTGAATTTCGAGCTGGCTCTGAGATCGATATTCGTTTTAAACGTAAAACAAGGCATTTTGAATTCAGAGCTGGGTTTGAATGTCGAGCTGGCTCTGAGATCGATATTCGTTTTAAACGTGAACCAAGTCATTTTGAATATCGATCTGGGTTTGTATTTCGAGCCGGCTCTGAGATCGACATTCGTTTAAACATACAACAACAAATTTTGAATATCGATGTGGGTTTGAATTTCGAGCTGGCTCTGAGATCATGGAGATCGGTATTCATTTTAAACGTATAACAAGCCATGTTGAATATAGAGCTGTATTTGAATTTCGAGCTGGCTCTGAGATCGATATTCGTTTTAAACGTATAACTAGGCATTTTGAATACAGAGCTGGGTTTGAATTTCGGGCTGACTCTGAGATCGATATTCGTTTTAAACGTATAACAAGGCATTTTGAATATCGAGCTGGGTTGGAATTTCGAGCTGGCTCTAAGATCGACATTCGTTTTAAACATACAACAACGAATTTTGAATATCGATATGGGTTTGAATTTCGAGCTGGCTCTGAGATCGATATTCGTTTTAAACGTATAACAAGGCATTTTGAATATCGGGCTGGGTTTGAATTTCGAGCTGGCTCTGAGATCGATATTCGTTTTAAACATACAACAACGAATTTTGAATATCGAGCTGGGTTTGAATTTCGAGCTGGCTCTGAGATCGATATTCGTTTTAAACTTACACCAAGGCATTATGTATGCAGAATTGCGTTTGAATACAGAGCTGGCTCTCAGATCGATATTCGTTTTAATCGTACACCAAGTCATTTTGAATTTAGAGATGGCTCTGAGATCGATATTCGTTTTAAACGCATAACAAGACATTTTGAATACAGAGCTGGGTTTGAATTTCGAGCTGGCTCTGAGATCGATAAACGAATATCGATCTCAGAAGCAGCTCGAAATTCAAACCCAGCTCGATATTTAAAATTCGTTGTTGTAGGTTTACAACGAATGTCGATCTTCGAGCCAGCTCGAAATTCAAACCCAGCTCGATATACAAAATGGCTTTTATACGTTTAAAATTAATGCCGATCTCAGTGCCAGCTCGAAATTCGAACCCATCTCGTATTTAAAATGACTTGGTTCACGTTTAAACGAATATCGATCTCAAAGCCAGCTCGAAATTCAAATCCAGATCGATATTCAAAATGGCCTGGTGTATGTTTAAAACGAATATCGATCTTAGAGCCAGCTCGAAATTCAAATCCAGCTCGATATTCAAATTTCGTTGTTGTATGTTATTTAAAACGAATGTCGATCTCAGAGCCAGTTCGAAATTCAAACCCAGCTCGATATTCAAAATGCCTTGTTATACGTTTAAAAAGAAATCGATCTAAGAGCCAGCTCGAAATTCAAACCCAGCTCTGTATTAAAAATGCCCTGTTATATGTTTAAAACGAATATCGATCTCAGAGCCAGCTCGAAATTCAAACCCAGCTCTGCATTCATAATGCCTTGGTGTACATTTAAAACGAATATCGATCTCAGAGCCAGCTCGAAATTCAAATCCAGCTCTGTATTCGGTATGCCTTCTCATAAGTTTAACCGAATATCGACCTCAGAGCTAGCTCGACATTGAAAACCCAGCTCGATATTGAATGTTGATCTACGATCTTCGATCTCATAGCCAACTTCACACAACCACATAATAGAGGGCCCCATTAAGACTAATTTGCAACTAATTATGTAACCCTCTATAAAAAGCATTAAGTATGATTGCAATTATAATAATAATAATAATAATTATTATTATTATTATTATAATTATTAAACAGAGTGTTACAGGATGGTCGATCGTGGTTGGTTTAGTCGGGGGAAAATACAACATTTAACGATTTCAATAGGAGTTAAATATACAAACTATGAAACAATCACTCGGATGTAATGACGACAATGCTGATCATATCTCTTATCTACACCACTGCACGACACTACATAACACTACAACAACATGTAATGACGCAATACTGATCATATCACTACATAACACGTCAACAACATGTAATGACGACAATGCTGATCATATCCCTTATCTACACCACTGCACGACACTACATGACACTTCAACAATTACAGACAATACCTCGTGTTCCTGTATACGTGCATTGTCAATCCTAGATGTGCGCAATATTTTGAAAAATTGAAAACTAGTTTGTATAAAGAACGATGTATCCGTTTAATACCATTTAAGAACTTACAACATGTCACCCATATTGGGCATGGGCTCCCTCCTCCACGCCCCACTCCCCTACTACCCCCCTCCCCCTCACGCCTTTTTATTTTTTATTTTTTTACATATTTTTGGGTTGTTTTGGTCAATTCTTACACATATAGCTATGTTGCCACCCCCATATCCCACACCCCGCCTTCATCCCCACCTACCCCACCCACTCGAAACACATTTTTAATATTTTTCTTCTACATTTCAGTGTTATTTATGGTCACTTCTTACACATATAGCAACGTACATGAAACGCATTTAAAATTGTACTTTTTTTCATATTTTTGTGTCATTTTTGGCCACATCTTACACATAGCTATGTTGCCATCCCCACAACAACCGTCGAAATTCCATTTTTTTTTTTACATATTTCTGTGTTGTTTTTGGTCAATTCTTACACATAAACCTATGTTGAATCCCACCCTCTATCCCGTACCCACTTCCCCCAAACTCGAAAGTCTTTTTTTTTTTTTTTGACATAATTATATGGTCAATTCTTACTATGTTGACACCCCACCCCCATGGCTTTTTTTTTTAAAAAATTATTTCTGTTTTGTTTTGGTCAATACTTACACATATAGCTATTAGCTATTTCTCATATCCCCACCCCACACTCGAATTTAATTTTTTTACCATATTTTTGTCTTGTTTTGGTCAATTCTTACACATATAGCTATGTTTCCCCCACCCCACTCCCGCATCGAACCACCACTTGAAACTCGATGTGTTTTCTTTATATATTTCTGTGTTGTTTTGGTTAATTCTTACACCTATAGCTGTGTTCGCCCCACCCCCTCACCCCCATCCCCCCCCCCCCCCCCCCCCGTCAGTCGAAATTAGTATTTGTCTCGCCTTTTCGAAGAAAAAAAAGAGACATAGGTGTTGCTTTTCCGGCGGCAGCGGCGGCGGCGGCCGCGTCAACATTCAAGTTTTGCGTTTAGGTCGTTTTCTCACAAACTGTATGCACTAGACATTTCAAACTTTTCTTATAGTTGTATCTTGGGTGGTACATCGCAACGTGATAAAGCAAATGTGAAAGTGACCTTGACCCTCCAAGTAAAGGGCAGATAACTTAATAATTGTTACGTTCAACTTTTGCGTTTAGGTCACTATTTCACTAACTGTATGCACTAGACCTTTCAAAATTTGCTTATAGTTGTATCGTGGGTGGTACATCGAAACGTGACAAAGCAAATGTGGGTGTCACCTTGACCCTCCATGCAAAGAGCCAGCTCGAAATTCAAACCCAGATCGATATTCAAAATGGCTTGTTATACGTTTAAAACGAATACCGATATCAGAGCCAGCTCGAAATTCAAACCCTGCTCGATATTCAAAATGACTTGGTTCACGTTTAAAACGAATATCGATCTCAGAGCCAGCTGGAAATTCAAACCCAGCTCTGCATTAAAAATGACTGTGTGTGTTTAAAACGAATATCGATCTCAGAGCCATCTCAGTATTCAAACACAGCTCTGCATTCAAAATGACCCGGTGTATGTTTAAAACGAATATCGATCTCAGAGCCAGCTCGAAATTCAAACTCAGCTCGATATTCAAAATGGCTTGTTATACGTTTAAAACGAATACCGATCTCAGAGCCAGCTCGAAATTCAAACCCAGCTCGATATTCAAAATGACTTGGTTCACGTTTAAAACGAATATCGATCTCAAAGCCAGCTCGAAATTCAACCAAGATCTGCATTCAAAATGACTTTGTGAATGTTTAAAACGAATATCAATCTCAGAGCCAGCCCGAAATTCAAACCCAGCTCGATATTCATAAATGACTTGTTATACGTTTAAAACGAATACCGATATCAGAGTCAGCTCGAAATTCAAACCAAGCTCGATATTCACAAAATGACTTGGTTCACGTTTAAAATTAATATCGATCTCAGAGCCAGAAGGAAATTCAAACCCAGGTCTGCATTTAAAATGATTGTGTACGTTCAAAAACGAATGTCGATCTAAGAGCCAGCCCAGTATTCAAACCCAGCTCTGCATTCAAAATGACTTGGTGTAAGTTTAAAACGAATATCGATCTCAGAGCCGGCTCTGTATTCAAACCCAGATCTGCATTCAAAATGATTTGTATGTTTGTAACGAATATCGATTTCAGAGCCAGTTCGAAATTCAAATCCAGCTCGATATTCAAAATGGTTTGGTGTATGTTTTAAACGAATATCGATCTCAGGGCCGGATCGAAATTCAAACCTAGCTCGATATTCAAAATGCGTTGTTGTATGTTTAAAATGAATACCGATCTCAGAGCCAGCTCGAAATTCAAACCCAGCTCTGCATTCAAAATTACTTTGTATATGTTCAAAGCGAATATCGATCTCAGAGCCAGCTCGAAATTCAAACCCAGCTCGATATTCAAAATGGCTTGTTATACGTTTAAAACTAATACCGATCTCAGAGCCAGCTCAAAATTCAAACCCAGCTCGATATTCAAAATGGCTTGTTATACGTTTAAAACGAATACTGATCTCAGAGACAGCTCGAAATTCAAACCCAGATCGATATTCAAAATAGTTTGTTATACGTTTAAAACGAATATCGATCGCAAAGCCAGCTCGAAATTCAAACCCAGCTCGATATTCAAAATGGCTTGTTATACGTTTAAAACGAATACCGATCTCAGAGCCAGCTCGAATTTCAAACCCAGCTCGATATTCAAAATGACTTGGTTCACGTTTGAAACGAATATCGATCTCAGAGCCAGCTCGAAATTCAAACCCATGTCTGCATTCAAAATGACTTTGTGTATGTTTAAAACGAATATTTATCTCAGAGCCAACTCAGTATTCAAACACAGCTCTGCATTCAAAATGACTTGGTTCACGTTAAAAACGAATATCGATCTCAGAGCCATTTCTAAATTCAAACCAAGCTCGATATTCAAAATGCCTTGTTATACGTTTAAAAAGAAATCGATCTCAGAGCTAGCTCGAAATTCAAACCCAGCTCCGTATTCAAAATGCCTTGTTATACGTTTAAAACGAATATCGATCTGAGAGCCAGCTCGAAATTCAAACCCAGGTCTGCATTCAAAATGACTTTTGGTATGTTTAAAACGAATATCGATCTCAGAGCCAGCTCGAAATTCAAACCCAGCTCTGTATTCGAAATGCCTTGTTATACGTTTAAAACGAATATCGATCTCAGAGCCAGCTCAAAATTCAAACCCAGCACGATATTCAAAATGGCTTGTTATACGTTTAAAACGAATAGCGATATCAGAACCAGCTCGAAATTCAAACCCAGCTCGATATTCAAAATGACTTGGTTCACGTTTTAAACGAATATTCATCTCAGAGCCAGCTCGAAATTCAAACCCAGCTCTGCATTCAAAATGATTTTGTATATGTTTAAAACGAATACCGATCTCAGAGCCAGCTCAGTATTCAAACACAGCTCTGCATTCAGAAAGACTCGGCGTAAGTTTAAAACGAATATCGATCTCAGAGCCAGATCGAAATACAAACCCAACTCTGCATTCATAATACCTTAGTGTATGTTTATAACGAATATCGATCTCAGAGCCAGCTCCAAATTCAAACTCAGCTCTGCATTCAAAATGACTTTGTGTATGTCGATCTCAGAGCCATCTCTGTATTCAATTCCAGCTCTGCATTCATAATGACTTTGTGTACGTTTACAACGAATATGGATCTCAGAGCCAGCTCGAAATTCAAACCCAGCTCTGTATTCAGTATGCCTTCTTATAAGTTTAACCGAATATCGATCTCAGAGCCATCTCTGTATTCAAACCCAGCTCTGCATTCATAATGCCTTGGTGTACGTTTAAAACGAATATCGATCTCAGAGCCAGCTCGAAATTCAAACCCAGCTCTGTATTCAGTATGCCTTCTGATAAGGTTAACTGAATATCGATCTCAGAGCTAGCTTGACATTGAAAACCCAGCTCGATATTGAATGTCGATCTACGATCTACGATCTCACAGCCAAGTTCACACAGCTCAGATCTTAATGGAAATACAAAGTCTTCATAACTCTAATAAAAAACAATTATAATCATTGTACACAGCAGCAATTGTTATAGTGAACCACTCTCAAGGAGTTGCTAGTTCCTCACACTTGCAATTTCAGTTAGCTTGACCAATTAAAGAATTCACAGATATATTGCTGTTATTGCACATGTCGTTATGTCACTGAAGGAACTAATAATGGATGACACCTGTTGATTTGGCACTTGTAAATACTCCTCTGACTAGGGATCGTAACAGGATCCATTCGGGAAATAGCTGATAAACCGTGAAAATATACCTGTTAAATTATGAACATTGTGTTTTGATGAAAAATCCGAAGATCTTACACTTAAATCCGGAGATCCGGAGAGCGACTGAAAAATCTGGAGAATCCGGAATTTATCCGGAGATTTGGCAGGCCTGAAGCAATAGTTATATGTTACATTCGCGTGGAGTCAACGTTAGCAATTTTGTTTAATTTGTTTAACCTTGACATTCACATAAATTAATAGCACAACGATTCTTTCAATAACTTCCCTCCAAAGTTATAAAACGTTTTACATACATATTATATTGTCAAATTACCTCTCAGTTTGGATTTCAAGGCCGATGTGTATTTCGTTTGTGAGTATTTCGTTTGTACGTATCGAACTTGTTCTTCTCTTTTTGCAGACTGTTTCGTCTTCCTTGGATGTCACGTTCGAATCATGTTTAAACTTTGACAAACCATACGTGTCCGCTAAGGACGTTGATATGGAGGCTACAAGACACTTCCTATCGTGATGTGCGTAATACGCTACCTCGGTTTCACCTGCAATACACCCGAAACTCATTGATAGACATGTTGCTGTAACATCGTTGCTAGACATATATTTATATAATTGGTTATATTATATCCAAAAGCAGGACGAACTGTTTCGACCTGTCAATCAGTCTTATATCTATACCCGAGATTTGAAATTATGTACTCCCATTAGGAAATCCCATGCATTATCACAGTTTTACATTACAATGGGGCACATGACCATTGCTTGTTGGAACTTGGTCCATGGTCCATGGACAACACAGGACGGGTCCAGAGCTAGGATAAATGACGGAATTAATCTCGTACTTTATGACCTCGTTCTACCAATATTCCATGGTTTATCTCTTTAAATGATACATATGACAAATCAATCAGGTATTAACTCGAGCTAAACGGCCTCGTAAAATTCTGTCATTTCCAGAAAAACAAAATTGTAAAAAGCAATTTACCAAATTATGGTTGAAGTGTTTATGACAAACCTACAATAGTAATTATACAAGCTCATGTTTAAGATTTCTCTGCATTCACTTGTTGGTGGATATATAAGAAAGATACAAACAAAAGTATATTATTAACAAAATATATAATGAATGCGTCGTGTTTTTTATGTGTTTTTTTTGCTGTATGGTTATACACCTGTGATAAACAAATTTAATAACCCTTTAGAGCATGCACAATCTGTAGGATTAAAGAAAACTTCACTGGCTTCGGAATACTTATAATAAGCTGTGCGAAAAACATACGGAAACATACGGGAACATGCTAAATTAATGCTATATATGGAAGTTATTACGCCGTTGGTTTGTTATCAATAAATATATAATCCAGACATAATAGCCAAGGACTGATATTTTGGTAGATAACAGTCTAACCAAATCATGATTTCTTTATGTAATAGTTATACGACATGAAAGAGGTCAATGTCGACTAGTAACAGGGCATGGAGCCCAACAAGGGTCGTTATGTAAGACAATTGAGGCGAAGTTGCCGAGTGAATGTCCTACACCGATTTAATCGCATTTTAATTGCATTTCTTATTTTTTTCTGGACTTTTTCTGTTCTTGAATTAGTTATTAAGGAAGTAAACAAAAGGCAAAACATAAAGCAAACACTTAAAAACTAATTAATAACGTTTTATAGCGACATATCTTTCAGTTGTGTGTTAAAACTATTTTAACATGCTTAAGATTCCGCCGAGAGGAATTTTTTTATTAAACAATGAATTACTCATAAAATAAAAAATCGATTTACTTACGGACATTTCTTTCCGCCCATTTATAATCTTTTTAGAGCAGACAGCGAATTTCGTCGATATGAATATTTATTGGTATACCAAATAGATTCCTCGAAAAAACAGTTAGAACGGCCCTATGTTTGTATATGAGCTCATCAAGGCAAATAGGTTGAATTAAGTCCCCTTTGAAGTATTTTGGCTTCAAACATGTGGCTCAGAGCCAGACTACACCAATTACCAATCAATCAGCGGGCAGTGAAAAAGTTCCAGGGTAAATTCGGAGCTATTACACAGAATCTCTTAATTTTAATTGGTTGACAAGGTAAACAAACCAAAACATCTTGCTAAACAATTAAAATTCAACTTTTGAAGAGTTCTTATAAAGGTTAAATCATACATTTGTGCAATGTATTCATAATGTGTTACATAATCAAAAAAATAAGTATATTTTACATTTTCCTCATAGTAGGTGGGTCAGCACCATCCGACCGAAACAGCTTTTTTAAAACATACTCAACGTATGGCTTCTGTATGTGTTTTTTTGATAAAACTAAGATAGGCCTTTCAAAACAAGTAATAAAAAATATAGCTTCCTATATTAGGGAACTCAGTACAGAGCTTAGAGCTATAAGGTAGGCCTATGGAAAATGAATTGGTGTAGTATGACCTTTAATAAAATAATGAAACAATTTTTCTAGTATGGAAAAACACTAATGGATGTAGATACATGAACGGGATGTAAGACTAGTAGATTCTTTAACGTATGTATATATGAGGTATAATTGAAAACAGTATTGGCTTTCGGTTTATTTCCGACGCGCATGCGCAGCCTCGGTATTTCCGCTTTAATGAATGCCTTTTTTTCCTTGTTTAGGATTTAGGATTGCAAGAAGAAAAAAAAGGAGACTATAACCACTGAGAAGACAGTCGGTGTACTGATGCATGTCTTCACTGAGAAGACAGTCGGTGTACTGATGAATGTCTTCACTGAGAAGACAGTCGGTGTAGGCCTACTGATGCATGTCTGCACTGAGAAGTCAGCGGTGTACTGATGAATGTCTTCACTGAGAAGACAGTCGGTGTACAGATGAGAAGACAGTCGGTGTACTGACGCATGTCTTCACTGAGAAGACAGTCGGTGTACTGGTGCATGTCGAAGACAGCCGGTGTACTGATGAATGTTTTCACTGAGAAGATAGTCGGTGTACTGATGAGAAGATAGTCGGTGTACTGATGAGAAGACAGTCGGTGTACTGATGCATGTCTTCACTGAGAAGATAGTCGGTGTACTGATGAGAAGACAGTCGGTGTACTGATGCATGTCTTCACTGAGAAGATAGTCGGTGTACTGATGAGAAGACAGTCGGTGTACTGATGAGAAGACAGTCGGTGTACTGATGCATGTCTTCACTGAGAAGACAGTCGGTGTACTGATGAGAAGACAGTCGGTGCACTGATGCATGTCTTCACTGAGAAGATAGTCGGTGTACTGATGAGAAGACAGTCGGTGTACTGATGCATGTCTTCACTGAGAAGATAGTCGGTGTACTGATGAGAAGACAGTCGGTGTACTGATGCATGTCTTTACTGAGAAGATAGTCGGTGTACTGATGAGAAGATAGTCGGTGTACTGATGAGAAGACAGTCGGTGTACTGATGAGAAGACAGTCGGTGTACTGATGCATGTCTTCACTGAGAAGATAGTCGGTGTACTGATGAGAAGACAGTCGGTGTACTGGTGCATGTCGAAGACAGTCGGTGTACTGATGCATGTCTTCACTGAGAAGATAGTCGGTGTACAGATGCATGTCTTGTTGGACTGAAAGATCTAAAAACTCACCTAAATACTTTGGAGTAAATTCCTTTAATGCTTCAGGTTCGTTCTCATAAAACCACACCTCATTGTGCTGGAATGGTTTACAAATCGTCTTTTGGTTTAGTTGAAGGACGCAGGTATGGCCGCCTACCTGATGAGCAAAGGGTCGGACTTCAACCAATACCTTATCGCCATGGTTACTAGACATCACTTGAATACTGGCTTAGAGTTTTAAGCGAAATACATATGTGAACTCTAAGTAAGGTGTCTTGCTGTTGAACATAAATCTTCGTGCTTAATTTCTTGGTCTGAAATATATAAAATAGAAACTATAATTAAATTATAATTAAAAGAAGAAATGCAGCTATGCTATTGAACTCGGTTTTATGTTCCGTTTTTTATCATATATTTGTGTAATTAATGAGACGGCTACATTTTGTTATCTGTAAACAGTTAAGGATTATGTCCCAATTGAAAGTGCATTAACAAAATGAATTGAATTGAATGTTGTTTAACGGCTCATCAACACAGTACATGTTATTTAGAGCCGCACCAGAGATAGGGGAAGGATACATAGGAATCCGGGAACCGTGCCCTACTCGTATTATCGAATATATTCCTATGGTTCTTTGGCGTGCTCGGAGGATAGACCGATACACGGGACCGTCCGGTTTACGTCCCCATCCGACGGACGAGGCTCAGGGAACGTGTCTTGCCCAAGAATCAACAAAAGAAAAACATTAGAACTTAATAATCCTGAATATGTATATATGTAACTTGCAGTTTAATGTGTTTATACTTTTATCTAAACAGTGCAAATACTTAAATAATAAATACAATATTGATAAAAGTGTGGTGTATTGATCCAAATTCAGCTTATTTGATACTCAAAGTCATGTGTGAACTGATTAATTCACATATTTCAAATCAAGCACATACTTATAATTCAAGGATAGCACTGCTTAGATAAATGTGTAAACTTGAAGATAAAAATATCCAAGGTTATTTCAGTTTTAATTTTTTTTTTATCTTTTTCAATTGCAATATCAATGGAATTACGCAAAAGGGGGCATACTCCTTAAACGTTCGATGTCATTATTAGTGCCTTGGACATTTCAAGATAATGAGTAATAATGTTTAAAGGGACAACGGCAATCTTGATGTGTTTATTTTACATTGAAATCGGTGTCTCTATCTATTTACCCAGTATCATTTTGACTTTGAATCTGCCTGCATATCATTAAATACAAGTTTGAGTTTCCTATTTTTAGTCTTATTCTACCATATGTTTAAATATATTATTGGTGAAAAATAGACATAGTGATATACAAACACATTTGCTTTATACTATTCTTATAATTAATATTAATGATTGAACAAATGCAAGTTCTGCAGAAAAACTAACAGGATGCCGTGAGATTTAAAAACAAAAATCAAGATTGGCGTGTGTACCTTTAAGTAAATCTAAACTGTTTACCATACTTCCAGCATTAACATCAATGCCACCATGCGAGGCTGTTTTTGTAATTAAAGAAACTTACCCGCCAAATAACGACAAAATTGCGCTACAGAACCGTTTATGAAAACTCTATCCAGGTGTTCAGGTCACATACTAATGTATATATGTCCATTAATAGCATGCGTTTTATTCGCGTCTTATTAAAATACTCATTACTGATTATGCGTAAAATGATTTCTCAATTCGACTCTCCAGTTTTGAGGTTTGGCCTGGCTGTTTTAAGCCGTTTACATTGTGTCTATAGAGGTTGTATTCCCAAGTTGTATATACATGCTCCATCGTCGCTAGGATTAACTGTAGTAAAATGTGCCTGTTCACGGCGGGTAAACTGCTTTAAAGTGTGCAACATATTGTAGTACGTGTTAGTAATTTGGTCGATCATATATACATTGTTGCTATGGATCAGATTGACAAAAACCGCCAGCTGTCGCTTTCAGCAATTAAATAGTTGTACAGCTGTCATGCGCACTAGTTATTTGACATAATAAAAATATTAGAGTTGATTTACATATATAGTTTATGTTACTACCATATCGTGCCTTATTTGTAAATAGTTTTATCTGTATATATTTACATTACATTTTAATTACTACTTCATTTCACAGACCTAATGACACAGATTGGACACTACGAAAAGTATCTTATTTAACGTGGCACAGTGCGAAAAAATAAATCACAAAATATTTCCCAACTTTATACACACATATCATGAAGAGTTTTATAGATACAAGTTTCATTCATGCCAAATCCCATTACAAATTTAATTTTCTTTACAATGATAGTATTTTGCTTTCTGTTACATTTAGAGCAAAAAAGGAGTATGTTAAAACCTTGATTTTTAAGAGAAAAGCGAAACATGATGACATTTTTAACATTAAGCTTTTTTTTTTTTATACAATTTCTTATTTTGAAAATAAACATAAATTATTATAATCCCATTTCGCTATTCACTATGAATCTTTTGAATGTATTCTCATCGAAATCAGTGAATAATTGAGAGAGAAGATAGGAGGAAAAATTAAGGTGCCACGTGATATTTTGGTTACTTCATTGGTTAGGATAGGAAGTTTCCTATCTGTTTATTCTTTCACCGATATGACCTGTTTATCTGTCGACGTGCCGTAACACCATTCATCCTTCATCCATAACAATAGTAGGCAATACTAGTTGACATACTACAAATATTAGGCAATAAAGAGATAATATCAATACACGCAATCATACACGCAATCCTGTATCTATTCATAGAAATGTTTGATAACAAGTTTTCATAAAAAAAGGCCACTTGATGTTAAAAAGTATATGCTCTAACCTATACAAGTGGAACAGAAAATGTAGCATTCACAGAACACGGTCAACCCAAAACACACATTCATACCAAACAACTACCGTCAGGAAAAATGCAACACCACAAGTACAATGCGACACCGCAAGCACAATGCGGCACTACAAGTACAATGCGACACCCGACACCACAAGCACAATGCGACACCACAATCACAATGCGGCACAACAAGTACAATGCGACACCACAAGTACAATGCGACACCCGACACCACAAGTACAATGCGACACCCGACACCACAAGCACAATGCGACACCACAAGCACAATGCGACACCACAATGCGACACCACAAGCACAATGCGACACCCGACACCACAAGCACAATGCTACACCACAAGTACAATGCGGCACCACAAGTACAAAATGCGACACCACAAACCACAAGCACAATGCGACAAAACAAGTACAATGCGACACAACAAGTATACTGCGTACACCCGTACCACAAGCACAATGCGACATCACAAATACAATGCGACACAACAAGTATAATGCGTACACCCGTACCACAAGCACAATGCGACATCACAAGTACAAGGCGACACCACAACCACAATGCGACATCACAAGTACAATGCGACACCCGACCACAATGCGACACCACAAGTACAATGCGACACCCGATACCACAAGCACAATTCGACACCACAAGTACAATGCGACACCACAATGCGACATCACAAGTACAATGCGACACCACAAGGACAATGCGACACCACAAGCATAATGCGACACTCATTACAATGCGACACCCGACACCACAAGTACAATGCGACACCCGACACCAAAAGCACAAAGCGACACCACACGTACAGTACTAAACCCAGCACCACAAACACAATGCGACACCACAATTACAATGCGACACCACAAGCACAATGCGACACTACAAAATGCGACACAAAATGCGACACCACAAGTAGTGCAATGTGACACCACAAGCACAAAATCGTTGACACAAGGGGTACTGTATGGGAACACAGGTATTCGGCGCGTAATTTGGTCACTACTACCCCCCAACCCACTCTACTACCCCCCACCCCACCAAAAAAACACAAAAAACATCATCCAAAAAGTCATTTCATAACATTTTAAAACTTTCCAAAAATAAATTATTTTTTTGTATATTATATTGTATACAATAAACAATATAATATACAAACAATTTTTTTTTATATATACAATATAATATACAAAAAAAAATTTTTTTTGGAAAGTTTTAAAACCTGTGTATGGGAACGTTCATAATGTTTCACACATTCTTTCATTTGGTTGATTTACACAAATTCTTTTAATACAGTAAATGCCCAAGATATTGTTCATTTGTGGGTTCGTCGACCTTGTAGAAATCAAATTGCACTGGATATGTTTACTATCAACAACAGGTTCAGCTGTCTTGCGCTCTAGTTATTAGACATTCCAAAATCGATGTGTCACAGGGCTTGGTAAATCTAGATAAAAATCATTCGCGTTATATATTTATTTATTGAAACGTTCCGACTTGTGTTTCAGTAAAGCATCCAGGTAACTCTAATTTGCGTATTATACGTTAAATGAGTGTATCGTCATACGTTTATTATTACAAGTCTATGTTATAACGAATGTAAATATATCAATGACGGTACGACATGTATAGCTGCACAACTATTGCCAGACATTTACCTGTGGATTAATTTACCTGTTCAAAGTTTTCTACGTGATCAAATAAAATGTTATTCTCGCTTTTCACAGATATTGCAATGTGTCAATTGTAAATGCATATTGTTGTTTACTGCATACGCATTTACTTTCCGTCGGATGGGGACGTAAACCGGGCGGTCCCGTGTATCGGTCTATCCTCCGAGCACGTTAAAGAACCATAGGAATCTATTCGATAATAAGAGTCACTAGCGGATCCAGGGGGGGGGGGCATCCTAAAAATTCCGGATCATACATGTATGTCCATGTTACTGTAGATATAATATCAAACAATTTCGATGCACGCCCTCAGTATTAAAAATTTTCTCGCTCGTTTCGCTCGCTCTACGCATAATGACTAATGAGTGGTTTAATTAACACATTGTTAAATCCTTTTATTTGAAAACGGACTTTTTTTATTCATACATGTCCATGTTACTGTAGATAAAATATCAAACAATTTCGATGCACGCCCTCAGTATTATTTTTTTCGCTCGCTTCGCTCGCTTGACGCATAATGGCTAATGAGTGGTTTAATTAACAAATTGTTAAAACCTTTTATTTTAAAACGGACTTTTTTATTCATACATGTATGTTCATGTTACTGTAGATAAAATATCAAACAATTTCGATGCACGCCCTCAGTATAAAAAAATTTCTCGCTCGCTTCGCTCGCTCTACGTTTAATGACTAATGAGTGGTTTAATTAACACATTGTTAAATCCTTTTATTTGAAAACGGACTTTTTTTATTCATACATGTATGTCCATGTTACTGTAGATAAAATATCAAACAATTTCGATGCACGCCCTCGGTATATTTTTTTTTTCCGCTCGCTTCGCTCGCTCGACGCATAATGAAAAATGAGTGGTTTAATTAACACATTGATAATTCCTTTTATTTGAAAACGGACTTTTTTACCCTATCAATGCACTACCGCAACCGTTTTATGAGGCTAGAAACGGACCCGAAAATTTACCAACATCTTACGCCCCCCCCCCCCCCCCCCCCCTAAGCTGAAATCCTGGATCCGCCCCTGAGAGTAGGGCAAGTTTCGCTAATTATTATGTATCCTTCTCCTCTCTCTGGGGCGGCTCTAAATAACCTATACTGTGTTGATGAGCCGTTAAACATCATTCAATTGACATTCAATTACTTTCTATGTAACAGCTAGGAAACGTCAATATTCGTGTAGTAAAGTCATATTGGGTGTGTAATGTATACTCGCTTGGGATTGGTGCAATTTTCTGTTCATGTCAAAGAAGGTATGTCACGTGACGTAAACACTGTCGATTTCATTGTGAAAATTCCCACGATGTAACAACAATATGTTTATTTCAAGTAAATATTTTTGATGAAAATTAAACGTTAAAACCTATTGTTTTGTTCTAATTTTAATATCGTTTTCATATTAAAAATGCCCATGCAATAAAAAGGTTATTAGGTTTGTACTGTACTCGTTCTTTTGCGCTCCTAAAGTCACGCAATATTTTGCGCTCCAAAAGTCACGCAATATTAATACGCAAAAGAACTCGTGCATACACAGGAACTGGTCACTTTTAATTTTTGCCTTCTATTATTATAATTGTCTATAAAGGACTTTAATGGGAAATTTTGGAAAATGCTGGTGTTCTTTTTCAGAGGTCAAGCAGACGTTCGAAACAATCTCAGTTACATGCACACTATATACTAACATGTGCAGAAATAAATTTCCTATCCAACAATACCTTTCTTCCTACGATCCCTTGTAAATTCGCTGAGATATCCGAGTTCAAAGTCACCAAAGTGCAATTTCAGGCTGCTCGTCGTTTGTTTATGTCCCCTATGTAAACAAATGAAATTTACCGAAAATCAGGTGTCCGTTAATTCCGTTAATTTCGGCGCAGTATTCCAGCTTCAAATCACAACCAATTCACTAAAGTAAAGCATCGATACGTAAATAAATCCATATTTTATCAGTTTGCATAGTCCGTATCACGAGAAAGTCACACAACAACGAGTATTTCGCCACTTGTTATCGGCACTAGCAGACTTTACAAATGAAACCGCCATTTTCAAATGAATTACGGGGCCGAATGACGTCATAATGCGAACCTAACAGCTATGGTAAAAAAAAATACTTTTTAAAATTATTCTTGAATATATTATTAAATACGCTTGTGCTTATCCATAACACTATTATTGATTATAATAGACAATTATAATAATAGAAGGCAAAAATTAAAAGTGACCAGTTCCTGTGCGTGCATATATCCCAATCTAATAACTTATACATATTGATTTCGATTTAAATAAACATAAATATGTTCCTGAAGCAAAACATGGAACTTTAAATAATCTATGTCAGACACTAACTCCTTTAATGTGCTTTTCGTTTTTGCAAAAAGTGTTTATATTATATCAATAGTTTGGCATATGTTTAAACAATATCGTTTACTCAATGATTGTATGTATAAGATACATGATAAATTTATTTTTTTAAACCAACGTTCAAAGAGAACGTTCTGAAAGAGTACAACACAACGCGTAAGACTTTCCGAAAATAAAACGCTTTCTCTTTTTTTAAATGACGATTTTCGCCAAGTTTCAAGGTTCTATCCTCAAAAATGTAGACACAGGTCGTCGTGGCGTAATAGCAAATGCCAAATTGTCGGAACAAATCAGATTTATTCCCTAGTAGTTTCGTATAACATATTTTGAAATATCTTAACATTGTATGGTTTAAAATAATTTCGAACCCTGAACCTTCGGTTCAGTAGACACATAGCAGACGACGCTCTAACCGACTGCGCGGCGCGGTTGCCTGGTTACGGTATGAAATAGTATATAACGAATGCCACGATCTGCAATCTGATTGGTTTAAACACTATTTTATTCACATTCTATACAGTTTGTGTCATATAGACATACAATTATATAATAGTTAACAGTGAATTAGGATCCAGAAGAAAGCAAACCGCTCGTATCCTTATCTGATTGGTTCCGATAATTTGGCATGTGGGCGATCTCCTCACCTAACTTTTAAAGGGACACACGGCAATCTTGAAGTTTTATCAAACATCAAAATTAGCTTCCCGATTTATTAATTAGGTGACATTTTGACTTTAAACCTGCTTGCATATAATGAAATTAAATTTAGATTTTTTTAATTTTCATCGTTATTTTACCAAATGTTGATATATATTATTGGTGCAATATTATCAAAGGTCAGTAATATACCAAAACAAATTGCTTTATACTATTCTTATAATTAACATTAATGATTTGTTTTGCTGTTTTGTGAAAAACTGATAATACAAATAAATAAACTATCCCGCAAATAACGGCAATATTACACTAAACAATCGTTTATCAAAACTCTAACCAGGTGTTCAGGTCATATAGTAAGATTAAATGTATAGGATTGTTCACGGCTTCTTAAAATACCCGTGAATGAATATGTTTAAAAGGAATTATGAGTTGGTACCTCTTAATTCAACGCTCCAGATTTTGGGTTTGGTCTGGCTTGTTAACGCCGTTTATCGCTTGGATTCTCAAAATATATACCTCGTCGTCAGTTGGTTTACAAACGGTGTACATATGTTGTACAATTTGGTTGTTGTTGGCGGGATAGCTAGTTTAATTGCGGACAAAGGGTCAGGTTTCGTGCCGATAGCCTGAATAGGTTTCGTGAAACATATGCACTGTAAGAAAGGGTGGTGAAAAATAGTTGGGGTTTCCGGCGCACTCACACAAACAGGTAATATGACGGCCGCCGAAAGGAATGAACATTCGAGGCTCAATCTCCATTTACGTCTAGAGAAAAATATGCAGAATGGGTCTAGAACATTCTAACCTGCAGAACTGCTCTCACTCCTAACTCAAGTTATAACCTAGACATCATTCCTATATTTTAGTAACAGCGACCTTGACCTTCCCCTCAGTGACTTCAATGAATTCCCAAGCTTCATTTCCATAAGCTGCATACACAACAACTTTTGTTCCAATATCGTATTCCTAACTGAAGTTATTGCACGAAAACCATTTTCTATTTTTAGAAATACCGATCTGGACTTTGAATCAGAGATCTTCAATGCAATCCAAGCTTTCCTTTCATGCACACCAAGTATTGTTTCAATATCTGATGCCCAACTAAAGTTAATGAGCGGAAACCATTTGTCTATTTTTAGTAATAGCGACATTAACCCCAGTGATCTGAAATGCGATTCCCAAGCTTCGTTTCCATATAAGCTAGACACTAAGTTTCTTTCCAATATCACATTACTGACTAAAGTTATTGTTCGGAAGCCATTTTCACATTTTTAGAACAGTGACCTTGACCCCAGTGACCTCAAATGCAACCCCAAGCTTCCTTTCCATATAAGCTACCTACACACTAAGTTTAAGTCAGTCACAGACCTCAAATGCAATCCCAAGCTTCTTTTCCATATACGCTACCTACACAGCAAGTTTCGTTGCAATACCTCATTCCTAACGAAGGCGATTGAGCGGAAACCATTTTGTTTTATTTTTAGTAACAGCGACATTGACATTGACCCCAGTGATCTCAACTACAATTCCATATAAGCTACCTACACAGCAAGTTTCGTTCTAATATCTCATTCCTAACTAGAGTAATTGATCGCAAATCATAAATTTAGCGCCGCAAGCCCTCCTGCAAGCCCCCCAGCCACTCCCCCCAACCAAAAAAAAACAACATTTGCCAATCTAATAACCACAGTTGTACAACGGTAAACCTTTTTAATGAATTAATCCATTTTCACAACTGGCATATCCTATACAATACATATATATATATATATTAAGTAGTATATATTCACAAAACTGTAAATGTTTTCGCTCTAATGCTTTCGAATTTGTAAGGTCATACGTTTACTCCCATTACTTAAGAAGTTAAGACGATAACACCCAATCCTGACCTCTAACGCATGGCGTGTCGCCCTTTGTAATCCTTAAACGCATTGTTTATTGACCCCAGGGCCTAGTTTTTCTGTCAACCTTACCTCCAGGTTGTATATAATATAAAATGCATTCAATAACATTTCTTTTTTACCAACAGTCTGCAACAGTGTTACAATAGGAGCGTGGTAACATTATTTACTAGCAAATAAGTCCATTTCTCCGGTACCAAAAACCATACATATTTCAAACTTCATACACACTTCTATATGACAGAAATAATTATGTTCCTACCAAATGTAGGTCAGTATGAAGACCTTCTTTTTGCACTTAGTTTTACATTCAAGCTTTTTGTATTAAGGCCACTGGTTTAAATGTATTTCAATTTCCAGTGATTATACACGTTTACTTATACACACAGTACATTGTAGTTATACACAGTACATTGTACGTTATACACAATTTGAAAATCGATTGGGACGAAAGCAGATGTTTACAATACGACTATTGATAAGATACAAAAAGGCATACACGCTTAAAAGCTCGACTTTTTAATAACTAGCAGCGTCCCGTTAGTTTTTCTGCATAAATTGCATTTGTTCAATCATTAATGTTAATTATAAGAATTGAATTAAGCCATTTATTTTTGCATATTATTTAATTTTTGATAGTATTGCACCAATAACATATTAAAACTTATAGTATAATAAGACGAAATAGTGAATACTTAAAATTTGATGTATTTAAATGTCACCAGGGTAAAAATAAAAATGATACTGGATATATAAATCGAGACACCCATTTCAAATACTTCAAGATTACCGTATGTCCCTTTAAACTACATAACATTTACATCTGCATGCCAGCAGTATGTTTATACAAAAGTAATTCAATAAGAATGCCCTTGACCTACTTTCCGTACTCTGTTAATTTAGTAGATGTCTCACACAATAACAGTCATACAGCCTTAAACAATATATATAAATGACAGCAACATGTTCAGTTAAATTATCAATTTAAAATATTGCTTTATCTATATAATGCAATTATAAGATGGTGACTAGTAAGCCAAGTTAGGCTGGGTATATCCAATTTTGCCCAATGTTGCCTATATGTTTTATATAAGTACATCTTATGTTACCTATATGTCCTATATATGTAATATTTTGTAAAATATGTATTTGTCATTGAAATAAATACATGTTCCTACTAATATAAGGTCAGTGCAAATAAACCTGACAGCGGGGACACAATCATTTTCTTGTTCTCTATGAAAATAACAATGCTGTAGTTTAATGTTATATTTTAACACTGGTTTTAACGGGGAAATGAACTGGTGGTTTAAAATACAAAACTCAATTATTTCTGACTTTGGTTTAGTAAACGACAATTTTAGCGAAAATGTCTATGCGTTTTGCAGAATGGATAGACGTTAAATTGGTGTTTTTCATAATAGCATTCATAAATTATATAAGTTCATAATAGGAATAAATTTATGCTAATTAAATGCAAGATACGTGTAATTCATTTGTATCAATGCATAAGTATAGGCATTATTTATTATAAATAACAGGCTAACTTTACATTTCCTATCTATAATGTTAAACGTGTGTCTTTGCTTTGAAATTTAAATGCTGTTGAAGCGGACATGAATCATGCATTTTAAAAATCATCTACTTAACAAATCAATTGAAAGAAGATCGATTGAACGTAACTGAACATGTAATTATCGTTTGGGGCGCTTGGTTCACCTAAAGGCTTTTTGGACGTATTGCTGACTTTCAAGACAAAATTCAATTAGTACCTAAAAAGTTGTGTATCATTGAAACATACTTTTTTTATTTTGGTAAATAAAAATATCTTACCTTTCAAAATCGGTTGAGAAATAAAAGCTATCACGTGCGACTGTTGTTTTTGAGATAAAACATTTTCAATGAAAGATTCCGATGAAAATTCAAAAATGTAAAATATATATTGTTTTGGAATTTTTATCCAAACGTGATCGTGTTGGATACTCTGAAAGTTTTGTAGCACGATATTAAGACTAACTGAGGTTATCTGGGACTTTTGTTTTCTGCTCTCCCAGCAACAAGGAATTTCTACACATGGGGAAAAGTTCCATAAAAAAATACGCATTTTGGCTGTAATATATTTATTTCTCAACCGATTTTCAAAACTAAGGTATTTTTTATTTACCACTAAAGCTCTAATGATCTATAATTTATCTACATATTATTAAAATGGAACATTTATTGCTGAAAAACCTTTGGTTGAAACAAGCGCCCCGAACAATAATACTGTTAATTAGGGCGCATTACATTATAACAAGACCTCGGTCTGAGGGTGTCTCGCCCACCGCGGCAAACGGCATATGAAATATTTTATTAAATTTGTGCTTAAATGATGTCCACGAAAGACTTTGGTAATTTATTTCGTTCAGTGATGTCCACCAATCATTGGTAAATAAAAATATCTTACCTTTCAAAATCGGTTGAGAAATAAAAGCTATCACGTGCGACTGTTGTATTTGAGATAAAACATTTTCAATGAAAGATTCCGATGAAAATTCAAAAATGTAAAATATATATTGTTTTGGAATTTTTATCCAAACGTGATCGTGTTGGATACTCTGAAAGTTTTCTAGCACGATATTAAGACTAACTGAGGTTATCTGGGACTTTTTGTTTTCTGCTGTCCCAGCAACAAGGAATTTCTACACATGGGGAAAAGTTCCATAAAAAAATACGCATTTTGGCTGTAATATATTTATTTCTCAACCGATTTTCAAAACTAAGGTATTTTTTATTTACCACTAAAGCTCTAATGATCTATAATTTATCTACATATTATTAAATAGGAACATTTATTGCTGAAAAACCTTTGGTTGAAACAAGCGCCCCGAACAATAATACTGTTAATTAGGGCGCATTACATTATAACAAGACCTCGGTCTGAGGGTGTCTCGCCCACCGCGGCAAACGGCATATGAAATATTTTATTAAATTTGTACTTAAATGATGTCCACGAAAGACCTTGGTAATTTTTTTCGTTCAGTGATGTCCACCAATCATTGGTAAATAAAAATATCTTACCTTTCAAAATCGGCTGAGAAATAAAAGCTATCATGTGCGACAGTTGTTTTTGAGATAAAACATTTTCAATGAAAGATTCCGATGAAAATTCAAAAATGTAAAATATATATTGTTTTGGAATATTTATCCAAAAGTGATCGTGTTGGATACTCTGAAAGTTTTGTAGCACGATATTAAGACTAAAAAAATATTTCCAGACCCCTGCAATGCCAACAATACACAGACCAAGTATCAAACAAAGAAAAGTTTTGGGAAAATAACGCAAACTGTGACCTTGACCTTGGTAATTTTGGCATTACGTGATGTCCCTTGACCCAATAAAGTATCTGAGAAAGTTTCAGAAAATTCAAGCAGTGGTTGTCGAGATGTAGTTGATTTAAAATGTGGCCGACGCCGCAGCCGTCGCCGGAAAAGTCGCTGCTGTGTCTCGCTATCCACTATCTATTTTAAGACAAAAATAGACAAACAAACTTTCACATAGGAGTAAACTCGGTGTTTATCGTTGATGCTCAACTGACTTCTACTTTTAGGCTTTATAAAATTAATTTGCAGTGATGATAATTATATTAAACGTTGTTTTTTTCGTTTTTTGTGCAGCTATGTATATTCTTTTGGTGCTGTCGGATTTTGAAACACGAAAATGGATCCATTTAATTTAAATTATGGCCTAATATCTTGATTTTTCAAGTCCGAGTAAAGCCTTTTATTTTCACCTAGTAAATATCTCAACATTTGTAACAACTGACAGGATGTGAAAGTTATGAATTAACAGGTTAACGTGTTTCGTAGTAAGAGTAATAGAACTGAATGTTGTTTAAAATCTCATCAACACAGTATAGGTAAACTTTGTTAAAAGTGATAAAATAAGCACGAATAAAAATATTCAAAGATAAGTGGCTTATACCGAGTTATAATATAAAATAATAGAACACTGTGTTTAGCAATCACGAATCTGTGGAAATCTACATACCTGCTTACCCAGTCATTACCATTGAAACAATATCCCGACCTACATACTGCCATATTCATAAACTACCTTATTTGTTACACTATATTTCCTTAACAGTGTAATTCAAATATGTAATCATATTATACGAGTTATGTTTAATTGTCCACGTTTAAAATAATTTTCCATACGCTTTATTTTTTTTTTTTTTTATAATTTTTCACGTAAAAACTATTTTCCATACAGTTTCCTTTTTTAATTTATTTATAATTTGTCCCGTATAAAACTATTTACTACACACACACTTTCCTTAGTTTATTTATAATTTGCCCCGAATAAAACTATTTACCACACACTTTCCTTCCCCACCGCTCCAGATCTTCATCGCGTGCACGTCAAAGAGAGGGCACTGTCAGCAACCGTGCAGGGTTGAACTATTGGGTTAACCTTTGTCGCCACTACCCTTGTATTGTAAGGATACTGGTCTCGCTTGTATCAGTTGATGCAGCATGATACTGTCTCGCTTGTATCAGTTGATGCAGCATGATACTGGTCTCGCTTGTATCAGTTGATGCAGCATGATACTGGTCTCGCTTGTATCAGTTGATGCAGCATAAACGGGATGATTGCTGACTGACCGAGAGTGAGGTTGTCTCCTCTGTCCCGCCCGCCGTGGAACATCGCCAGAGAACAATCACCGCTGGTTGAGCGTCGGCAGCCTGCATGCGTGAATGTTTGGTGTGGCATATGTACGGAATGAGTGGTCGTCGACTCGGCAGCTGAACAGATGGTGGGAAGCAGGGCGATGGACACTGAGCATAGGAGTCAACAAGCGGCGGGGATGGTCCTCAACAACACAGTACCCAGACGGCCCAGTAGCGGATGTAGGACACACCAGTAGCGGATGTAAGCATGCAACACCTAGTATGTAGGATTCAACGAAACAACATAGAGCGACAGCGACAAGACACAACTCACCACAAATGAATCGACGCACAGATACAACGCATCACCCGTCTAGATCAAGTCCACACAGAATGCCCTGGGCGTACCAGGTTTCCTTGATGTCCAGTATAGGCAGAGGGACTTTAAACCTTCGAATGACACACACACTTCCTTCCCCATAAACTGTTTAAAATCGTCCTATTACCATGCACTACATAAACTGTTGTAGTTGTTTAAGATCCGGTTTCGACCGCTATAGTAAGTGTATACCGACCGCTTTGTAAACATGTATACAGAGGGTCGTCTAATAAGTAGTGATCAACTTTACTTCAAATGTTGAATGAATGAATGAATGAATGGTGTTTTACGGCACGTCGACACATACATAGGTCATATTGTGCGCAAAAACTGATGAAAGATGAAGAAATGAAGTAGTAATTTCTTCTTTAAATGTTGGTGCAGGGTTCTTATTACACATGTTGTTGTAGTGACCAATGACCACGATGACGTCAATGTGCAATTCAAATAATGATGCACCCTTTAAGTTTTGAATTTTGCTTTAACGTATTTCTCAATAGTCTACACACAAAAGGCACTTCGTTTAATGAAGAAGAAAGTTTACAAGTCTCGTCAAATTATGTAGGAGATTTTGGGTCGAGGTCATCCCAAATAAACTAAATTACTATACCCGTGTGATCCATTTGAGTGCTTGAAACTGAATAATGAAATAAGTGGCGAATATTACTGATATGGTATGATTTGCTAGTGCGGCAGACACGGCATACTAATTCTAAGGATTATAGTCCCTCCGCCAGAGAATCCCGGTACGCCCAGGCATAATGCGTGGACTGTAAAAGTTCTTAATTTTTAATTTCTGTTTAATTTTGATGACTCCGCCGCAGAGTCAGCCAAAGTACCAAAGCAGAAAGCCAGCACTGTCGGTTAATTCAACCTAATTTCGCGTTACTGGCTTTCTATGATGTTCGGCTGTAAAGCTGTTGCTAACGGGCTGGTATTATTTTTATAATCCTCCGAGCACGTTTAAGAACCATATATGTATCTATTTGACAGTAAAGTAGTGCATGGCTCCCAGATTCATCTGTATTCCTCCGCTCTCTTTCAGGAGTGGCTTTAAATAACAGAAGTAATGTACGTCTGTGTTTATAAGCCGTTAAACGACAGTTAAATCACTATGATAATGAATGCACGTGGTTTTTTCTTTTTTCTATAAAGGTACTGGAAAGTGTGCATTTACGTAAGCATGATTCCCTGGCTTCCCACAATGCTTCCTGTGCTAAGCATTGTGGGAGGTCAGGGAACCAGACTATGTTTACGTCTCCTACTTAACGTCATACAAGGTGGTGATTGTGTATATTTCATTAGTCCAGATCATCTTCGACGCTTGCATGTTTTCAAGACAAACGTCTTTTTTGATTTTTTTATGATTTTTTTTTCAATTGATCTCAAGAAAGATAATTTTAGATTGTTTGATGTACAGCATTATTTTTGTTTTTATTTTGTCATGATGTTATAAACTGTTTGTTATTCTTGTTTTGTCAGATGCCCTTATGGGGCCATGACTTGAATAAATTTTTGTAATTTGTAATTTGTAGAACAGTTCTTCTAAAAAAAAGTTTGCAGAGATTCTGATATCGTTTCTGATTGGGTGATCTATCGAAGCGTCGAAGATGATCAAGACTAAAATGGACCTGTTTCCGAACAAATAGCAAGTATATCATGTATTATCGCAGTTGTACGCTGAGCATTAGACTATTATTCGTCTCCGTTTTTTTTTAACAACCCTCGTAGTATTAAACTATGCGTTGTACAAATGTGTACTATTTCTTCCGCTGTGTTTACTTTGCTATCCCAATCCCCTGACCTACGCTATCGGACTTGTCCTTTGCTTAATTTTTTCATATTAATTTTATCGACTATGTTAATATAATTACATACTTAGTATGTACATTTGATATTATCTACCTTTAGTACGTTGCTGTTTGATATTTCCCATAACATTAAATACAATTACCAAGTTACATTCACACATGTGTTAAAGGGTAACCTTTCTATTTAACTTTTTTTTTTCCATTTGCACAGTTGTGTCGTGTGTTTTCATAAAAAAAAAAATTCTCTGACATAGGAAGAGAATTCAGAGATCCGACACAAGTAGAACGTTTAACAGAACAATAACAACAACTACTACAATGACAATACATGTATATAGTATCTACTTACGTATTTCAATACTTGACAGACCCAGTATAGTAACAAAAGTGTGTTATAATATAAAACCACCACGGTGCAAATAATCAACCATTAAATCGATTTATTTCCAACCATTCAAACCACTTGGCATGATCCTGATACAATTGTGGAAAACAAATGGCGTATTTTCTTGTTATAAATGAAACCAAGTAAGATTAGTTTTATCACTACGCTACACATCACAATACACAACTTAAAGAGGCACTACCTCTACCTACGCGATTTTTTAATGCAAAATATTAAATACTCAATATTACTGCATTTATATGTATTACGAATACAATTTCAAAAATCCGATCTTTTCAATCCTGTTTTCCCCCAGCAAAACGCATATTACATGGAGTGAAATTATTACCATTTACCTTTTTCATGGTCCTCTTTATAATTAAGTAAAGTTTATATCAATTGGTGGACAAAAATATATAGGTAGAGCCTCTTTAAGTAACTAAACACTGTATAAACAAAATGGTGACCCGCAAACTTTTCCGGTCACTGGTAACAAGCTTTATTTGTATTGATTTGTATTGATTTGTATTGTTCGTTTCTATGAAAAGAAAATGTACACAAATTGAATACGGTATTGGTCTATGTATAACGTTTTACAATTTGTAATTATACTTATAGAACTGAACAGAACTGATTCTTTATTTACATCTCAGGTTAAATTCATGCATGATTACAAGCATGCAAGTGCAACAACATGAGCACAAATGTAGCATATAAATATTATATACAGTGGGCAGTGGTGATAACATAGTATGTGCAGTTTTAATGCGTGAAAATAGTTTATCTATATATGTTGTTTAAATTCATCAACCAGAGGTATATGGTTTTCATATTAAGATTTAAATCTTGATCAGTTTGACAGGGGGAAAAAAAGTTGTTAATAATTAAATAGACATTGGGGCCAGGCAATATTTATCGGGAGGTTGGGACCGGTGCAAATAAAAATGTTATATAAAAAAAACTGTACATCCCATGGCAAGCAAACGAAAAAAAAGGTATCGTCCCATGGTTTGTCGCGACAAAGAAAGTACATGTCCCATGCCATTTTGCACCATTCCCAATGCCCAGATAAATATTGCCAGTGCCTGGTCCATAAGCACCCTCCTTATCAAATGAGGTTTGCTGCAAGCTTGCAGCGAACGATTTTGTTCACCATAACAATTCTTAATTGTTCGCCAATGTTCGCCACTAGCGGTGATGTTGCCGCAAACATTATGGTAATCTTTGGCGAATTTGCCGCAAACTCGCCAAAAAGCTATACATTCGCCAGAAACATTTATTTATTTGGAACGTTCACCATAACATCACCACAAACTTACTTGCATGTTTTTTTGTTTGCCACAACATTTCGACAAATTTTACCAATCCGATTTTTTTTTTCACGCCGTAACATCTCCACAATCTTTTAAATTCAGATTTGTCGTTTCTTTATTCACAGAATATCACGACCAACTTTACCATTCTGATCTGCTGTATCTGAAGACTCTGTTAGCCAAAACATCATCGCAAAACTTAGACTTTATACAGAATTTTATTATTTCCAGTTATTTACTACTAAAATGAAATTTGAATTTTATGTAAAGGACGTACCACTTGAACAAGTAATTTAGCACAGTGTAATTTTTTTCGTGGAACCATATTTTTAAACATTTCTTTAATTGTGTTCATTGCAAGAATATGTTTAAATACCAAACACCATGATAACTCCAGCATTTAAAACCAGAACAATTAAAATTGAATCCCAAGTGCAAAATAATAGGATCAGTATGACCTCAATAGGTAGATGTGTGTATATATATACGTTTGTTGGTTTGTCTAGGGTCTGGTGCTGATTCTAAGATATCCAGGTGCCTATTTGACTGCTACAGTTAGTGACATGTCCATGGAAATGGGAGTAATGCAGAAATGACAGCACACGACATCTCCATGAAAATAGGAATAATGCAGAAATGACAGCGCTCGACATCTCCATGAAAATGGGAGTAATGCAGAAATGACAGCGTTAGACATCTTCATAAAAATGGGAGTGATGCAGAAATGACTGCACTCGACATCTCCATGAAAATGTGAGTAATGCAGAAATGAAAGCGCTCGACATCTCCATGAAAATGGGAGTAGTGCAAAAATGACAGTGATTGACATCTTCATAAAAATGGGAGTAATGCAGAAATGACAGTGCTCGACATCTCCATGAAAATGGGAGGAATGCAAACATGACAGTGTTCGACATCTTCATAAAAATGGGAGTAATGCAGAAATTACTGCACTCGACATCTCCATGAAAATTGGAGTAATGCAGAAATGACAGTACTTAACAGCGCTCGATATCTCCATGAAAATGAGAGTAATGCAGAAATGACACTTCTCGACATCTCCATGCAAATGGGAGTAATGTAGGAATGACAGCACTCAACATCTTCATGCAAATGGGAGTAATATATGAATGACAGCACTCGACATCGCCATTAAAATGGGAGTAATGCGGAATGACAGTGCTCAACATCTCCATGAAAATGAGGGTAATGCAGAAATGACAGTGCTCGACATCTCCATTAAAATGGGAGTAATGTAGGAATGACAGCACTCGACATCTCCATGCAAATGGGAGTAATGCAGAAATGACAGTGCTCGACATCTCCATTAAAATGGGAGTATTGTAGGAATGACAGCACTCGACATCTCCGTGCAAATTGGTGTAATGCAGAAATGACAGTGCTCGACATCTCCATGAAAATGGGAGTAATGCAGAAATGACTGCACTCGACATCTCCATGACAATTGGAGTAAGGCAGAAATGACAGTACTCAACAGCGCTCGATATCTCCATGAAAATGAGAGTAATGTAGAAATGACAGTGCTCGACATCTCCATGCAAATGGGAGTAATGTAGAAATGGCAGCACTCGACATCTCCATTAAATTGGGAGTAATGCGGAATGACAGCGCTCAACATCTCCATGAAAATGAGAGTAATGCAGAAATGACAGTGCTCAACATCTCCATGAAAACGGAAGTAATTCAGGAATGACAGCGATCCACATCTCCATTAAAATGGGAGTAATGCAGGAATGACAGCGCTGGATATCTCCATGAAAATGAAAGTAATTCAGAAATGACAGTGCTCGACATCTCCATTAAAATTGGAGTAATGCGGAATGACAGCGCTCAACATCTCCATGAATATGAGAGTAATGCAGAAATGACAGTGCTCGACATCTCCATGAAAATGGGAGTAGTGCAGGAATGATAGCGCTCGACATCTTTAAAATAGGAGTAATGCAGGAATGACATCGCTCGACATCTCCATAAAAATGGGAGTAATGCAGAAATGACAGCGCTCGACATCTCTATGAAAATGAGAGTAATGCAGAAATGACAGATTTTAATTTTGAGAGGATTTATTTAATTAGTGTCAGTTTATTTAAATTGTGTCAATTTATTTATTAAATATAGTGAATTTAATTAAATTGTTATACATTTAGTAAAATGAAGGTCCATTTATTTAGAATGCACAAACAATTATTTAAATCAAAACCATTCAGTTAAATCGTATGGATATATTTAAATCGTGAGGATATAATCTAAATAATATACTTTAAATCGAGAGCATTTATTTAAATAGTGTAAATTTATTTAAATCGTGTCATTTTATTTAAATCGTGTCAATTTATTTAAATATGGTGCAGTCCATGCTAAATATTTTATTTTTTTTTAAAAAACAGCGCACCATTGTTCTATTTCATAATTTCAGTCCATTATTTATTTTGAAAAACCTCACCAAAACATTGCAGAGAATTTTATTTTGATGCAAATGAAGTTTGCTGCAAAGTGTTTTACTATGTAAATGAGGTCTGCGGCAAAGTAGCAGCAAACATTGCCAAAACATCGTCAGAAGATTACAGCTAAAAGTGTTATGCAAATGAGGTCTGCGGCAAAGTTGCGGTGAACATCACCAGAACTTGTTTGCTGCAACTTTGCCGCATACTTCATTTGCATGGTAAAAGTGTACCGCAACTTCACCGCAAACTTGTATGCCGCAGCTGTGCAGCAATGTTTGCCGCAGAGTTGCAGCAAACAGTCGCCAGAAGCCTATATTTTTGGTAAGGGGACCTTTTATGGTCTAAGATCACTGCTTCAATATTTGTAATTGTTTAATGTAATGGTTTGTCGCGACAAAAAAAACTACCTGTCCCATGCCATTTTGCACCGGTCCCAACCCCCCAATAAATATTGCCTGGTCCCTTGGTTCACTAGCTCCACATATAGTCTATTATATAAGGGACGGACGGACGGACAACGGACAAGTGCTCACTTGGGCCTTCGGCTCAGGTGAGGTAAAACACGTTAATTGGGCCTCATTTGTATAACTGGCCCAAAGTTTACAAACAAACTTCAGTCATATTTCTCAAGCTCAAAACTATTTTTATTTAAATCATATTTAATGGACTTAAAGGAATTACTTGGAACTTTACACAAATAGAGGCACGCAAAAATACAACTGTCTTGAACTTTTCCCTATGAAAAACATTAATTAAAAAATGTTATAGCTAAAAGAAATATTTGGAACTTAAGTATGCTCGAGAACATGGGGCAATTACGAAACTTCTCCATGACAGGTTGTGTTGGGAAATAGGTCTTTACCCCTGTAGGAAGTGCTCATTTTGTACAAAAAATATTAACCAGTCATTGCATAAAGTGTACACTAGTAAACCAGTATCATATTCAGAATAATAAACAACAATAGCCCTTCTATACTATAATAAAATACAGCCGCATTCTGAAACCTGTTGTGTCCTGTTTTTGCGTGTGAAACTTAGATAACATTGCAGAAGGTATCGGATATTCCCCGGTTTTTTATTCGGTAACAGTCGTTAACAATACAATGTGGTCTCTACTATATGCATTTTATGACTCATTTAATAATGACAGCGTCTCCGTGGGCGAATGGTTAATGACGGTGCATTGTAAACCTTCGCCTATTAACGCTGCGGGTTCGAACTCCACAGGGAGCTCGACTTGTAAGTGAGGAAGTGTCGATTCTTACGGATGGCAGGAGGTTTACAGTACTGGTTCTATCCAGAAAAAGTAGGTGGTGTGCCTCCACCACAAAAAAATCGACCGTCATAATTTATATAACTTTACATGTGTTAAAAATGACGTAAAACACCAAACACTTATAAACGTATCAAATTCACATATCTTAAAGCCGACGTGGCCCAGTGGATAACCAGCTCGACCCAGTGACCCCGAAGATCGAGCCTCACTGGTGCCATTGGGTAACTTCGGTGTTTCCTTGGGAAGGTCACTTACCATAGCCATGTCCGTTGGATGGGGACTTAAACTGGGCGGTTTCGTGTATCGGAGTCTATCCTCCGAGCACAGGAAATAATTACAGAAATATATTTGAAAGGAAGAATAGAGGGCAGGACTCCCGGATGCATAGGAATCCTTCAATTAAAAAATATTCAAATACAAATGCACATCATATTTCAGGTAGCACGTAAGCCTTTGATAGATTAACAAATTGCAACACACACAAACACACACACACACACACACACACACTTGAAATATCTAGCGGCTAGCTGGGTGAAATATTTTATATATATATTATACGTTTTTGTATAGATGCAATCAAAGAAGATTTAAGTTTAGTTTCGTGTAATTGTAATATTTATTAGAAATAAATAATTTTGATAAGGTACTAGACTATTAAAAGACCTAAATTGATCCTTGAACACAATATATAAATCTATTTATTAAAAATCTTATTTTGAAATATAACTCTTTTATGAAATTTACAGATGCATGCTCAATTTTCTATGGAAGGGCAAAAGATTCAAAATTCTAAACCATATGTTCACAATTTTGCATCTGTTGTTGGACATTTCGTTTTGCTAAAATTCCATTTGTCCAATTGTAAGACTTGTATTGCCTTTTTATTATATTATTTCTGTTTCAGCTATATCTGTTTTACTAAAATGCACTTTCATTTATTTAATTTTTTGAAAGACATTTCCCTTTTGTTGTTTATACCAATCATTTGAATACAATAAAGTTGACATTTTACTTTATGTAAACTGGTTTGTGCTACATGCTTCGTGCTAACAGTCAAGGTTACATTGCACCATTGCGTTTGTGCTTCCGTGGTGTATAGTCAAATAGTGCCTAATAAAAAACGTTTCCCTGCCTTACTAGTGATACAAAATGCATGCTTTTGATTGCTTTTTGTTATTATTACCTATAATTCAGCCAAATTATGTATTGTGAACATTGATTAGTGTTTGTTGGAGATATTTAATTATAATTGACATAGACAGTAAAGCGAAAGTAGAAATGGGGTAAATCTATCTGTGACGTGTCAAAATAGAACGTGACGTCATTCAACAGATTGGCTTGTTCTCATATGATACATGACCCCCTGTTTTTATTGCATTTTTATATTGGCGGACGCTCGATCGTTTGATTGATATGTGTTTTAAAATTTTCTACGGAGAAAAATGCGCGTTTTTTATCTCTTGATATACATTCGTCCTATATAAAACAAAGAAGGAAAATCAATGGTGCAATGTAACCTCAAATGCTTTCCGCTTAACTGAATTTGCTTACGAAACTGCCGGCTTAAAGATTGTTTCTAGCTTTACATGTAGCTTAGTACCGGTATCGAGTGTAAAATTGCCTCGTTCATTTTACTTAGCATAACATGACGACTTGTAGATTGCTACACATTGACAATAAAATTAACTACTGTCAGAAACTAGAAGGTATGCATTGGTCAAACAATATCGGATGAGACACGTCATACAATTTGTTTGCATAATAGAATGTGTATGCGTATTTATTAGAGATTGGAGCTACTAAGTTTGATTTATTTGTAATTGATTATAAAAAAAAAGAAGAATGTAACTGTATTAACCTATTTGAATGACATAATGGATACAATGATTTTTACTTTTAAACTGAGGGATTGCGAGATGGGGAGGGGGCGGCGTCGACTGGAATAACACACCGAGGATTTGACAGAAATTAACTATTGTTTGAAAGGAATGAGCTGTTCCAGCCAAAGTCTCCGCACCACCACCACCCTCTGGATTTAGACATCGCAAATATAAAGCCAACAAAATACCCACTACATTTATTTTCCTCAAAAACACCGGTTGGCCCTTACAGAAACAAACTACCCTGGAAAGCGTTTCTTCAAACCAGGAACCCCTAAAAAATCTACAAAATACCCCCATGGAGTTTTTAATATAAAAAAATCTCGGAAATACCTCCCTGGACCTTTTTCCTTTACAGCCACCCAACACACCTCGAAAATCCCTTCCAGCCGACCTCATTACCTCATTCGCTTACCTAAAGATATTTCTTGACAACACCCCAGTCCCCCGGGCAATTTCAAAAATACCCCATTCTTTCTGGAAAAACACACTCGAAAACCGTGCTCACCCATCACCTCACTCCCCCCCCCCACCCCACCCCCACTACCCCACTATACCCGCCACCCCTCCACTCCCCAAACATCCCCCTTCAACATATTTTCATTCTTGAATGTGTGGTGTTACCTATGAGTGTTTATAATGATGACTTTGACATGATTTATAATAAAATTGGATTAAAGGGACACTGTGAAATGTACATTGAAGGGACATTTGCCTTCCTTCGAAAAGGTCGAGCTTATAATGCTTGAAAAGGCCCTGTAATGAACCAAAAATAAATGTGGGTTACTTTTCTTTGTGTTCTTTGCGAAGGATCCCCTTTACTTTATATATTGCCATGCACACTGCTGGCACACTGCGTGTGTTTATTAGTACATAACTTACTGATCCTTTGTAATCACTGAGCCCAATCAAAACTTTCCATAAATTTGACATAGTTTTAGCCAACTTGGCGATCTTGAAAGTCCCACCCAGTATCTATCACTCCTGACTATACACGTGAGGATGATCATATTTTAGAGCAGCCATATTCTGATTGTGTGTAAACGATGTGTCCGGATGATGCAAAGTACGGAAGCATGTCAGAAAGAGCTAAAAGGCCAATCTCCAGTTCGTTCAGCCTTAATAAACATCAGCAGAATGTCGACCAAATGCATAAGCCACAGTTTAGATGTTCGAAACTTTTTAACTGATGATTTAAACTGAATACGTTTATCATTTAGCTCGGGTAGTGAGCTACGTTCACATGCATATTTCAAATGTGTTTTTTGTTCAAGAAGATCGTCCAATAATCCAGATAGTACACTCGGGTTGTTTGACGTTAAAGGCTCATGCACGTACGTCAGAGGGAAGTAAATTATCTTCAACATCTTGAACCATGATGCCACCGGATGATTCTGGTTCAAGATGTTGAAGCTGTACTGTCATAAAAGAAACTGCAGAAAACATGAACTTGAAGAGATGACTGTACTCTGTTAAGATTAAATAAGTGCTATACATTCCGCGAAGTGCCTACTCGAAGTATGCTGACGTAAAAGAGCTTTCCGCTTCACTGTTTAACAACGTTTTCTACCATAAAATCATTTATTCATCGCTGTACAGAGAAAATTAAAAAAACGCATCCCAACTATCTCTAAATAACAGTCTTTGGAGATCGCTGAGCCCGATATTTGTTTAATCACCCTTAGGATATGTTGTCTGCTTTTTAATTTAGTATTTTGACTTCGCATGCTGCATAACCTCTGCTCCCAACAAAATTCCATTTTGGTTTTTTTATCCATTGTTTTCTCGTTTAGGGCAAAGCATTTTGCTAGAAACTGGGACCATACGCCGCTGGCCATGGAATGGTATGAAAATACCACATTGAAGGTTCCATGTCATGTGAATACCATCTTCGGGATAGCTCAAATTTCGTACTATTGGCATTTTAAATATTGAGTTCTGCTCAACCAGGGGCTATAGGACTTGAACGGTTGCTAGCACTTTCCAATACCGTTCATGTACAGCTCAACCAAACCGAGATAATACTTTTTTTCTTATATTTATCGTGTTCGGCGATTTCATAATTTCTCCTTTCAACTCTAGGATAATTATCTATTTATCAAAACAATATTTAAAAAAGAATATTACAATTATATTACGTAATATTGTGTCTGATTCGATGTTGAAAATGTAAGTAAAATAACCGATACACAAGTAACCGAACGATGCTGGATGCAATCTCCACGCAGAGTTATCGTTCCTTGCACTCACATATATCTCTGCTAACTACTAAATTACAAGATTTTGGTAAAACCTGTTAAATTGGAATATGTTTGCCTGAAACTTATTTATTTCTTGTGTAAATATAATTTTCAGATTATCTGCAAATTAGATGTTGCAAGATTTGAAATAATGCATGAAAACAATTTAGTTTTAATCGGGACTATTTTACTACAAAAAGAATACGTACTTAGGTCTGCTCAATCGAAACGCATATGTAAACATTTCAAACGGAAGCTCGATAACAGAAAATTACTAAAAGAAAATTACCCATAGAAAAAAAAATTGAAATTATTTAATATAGGTCTATATTTTATCATTGCAGATCACGCAAAAGGAATTTATTATAAACATCGTCATAACCTTTTTGAATAATCACGTGACCTAACCGTTCGCCCTACTTCCTTTGACGTTGACAGAGTCAAATGAGGAACGAGTGTACTCTGGGTAGAGATTGTGCTGGATGATGTCATCCGTTTTGTTCTTACTGATGGGATAGGTATATAGGTTTGGCTTTACCCAGGAAAAGGTGGGTGGTCTGCCCCTACCACTAAAAATCGTCCTTCACATATAACAGGTGCTGAAAATGACGTAAAACACCATTAAACCAACCAACCGTTTAGTTTTGTTTGTAATGTAATGAAAGTGACGAGAAATAAAATACTAATTTCAGTTTCAAATCGCTTTTGTCACGTCTTCATAGAGCACAGCTGCATGCACACTTAACAGTTATGTATTCAGTACACAGCTGCATGCACACTTAAAAGTTATGTATTCAGTACAATACACAACAGTTTATTCTTCTGTGCTAATTTAGAAATCTAATCTTATCTAAGTTTGAGAAAATGCATCCTAACGTAACAAGTAAAAACAGCCCCATGCATGTTTAATCGTTTGAAATCTTTTTTTTTAAACCTGAGTAACTAAGGATATGCGAATAACGCACGCCATCACCCGAAAGAAAATTAATAAAAGAAAAGTAGTCCGCTGATGATGTTATATTAATAACTTGATAGATACTTTTATTGACTTACACTATTACAGTTTGTCATCATAACACACACACACACACACACACACACACGCACGCACGCACACGCACGCACAAACACGCACAGACACACACACACACACACACACACACACACGTTGTCAACATAAAACAAACAGAAAAAGAAAAAAGATACTGTACACATATACAGTTGCTGCATTCATTTATGGCAAGCCGTTTTCACATTTAATCACTATTTAGCGATATCGCTAATTCAATTAGCGCTATCGCTAATTCAATTACTGATATCAAAAATTCATTTTTTGATTTCGCTAATAGAATTAGCGATATCGCTAATTCAATTCTTGATATCGCTAAATACCATATATTTCGATATCGAGAATTGAATTCTCGATATCGCTAATTCAATATTTGATATCGCTATTTCAATTTTTGATATCGCTAATTCTATTACAATTTTTGATATCGCTAATTCTATTAGCGATATCAAAAAATGAATTAGCGATATCAGAAATTGAAAAGTAATTATTGATATCAAGAATTCAATTTTTGATATCGCTAATTCAATTTTTGATATCGCTAATAGAATTATTGTCACAGTGAATATGGACTTCTCCCTTTTAAAAAAAAAATGGCCCTGCTTCAAAATGGTACAAGACTCGCGCGCAATTCAACATGGCGGAGAACAGCAATATTGTTGAGGGACTTCGATCACTTACTATAGTTTAACTATGGTCGTTGAGCTGCGCACGTCTAGTTAGGGTGTAATGCGAACTTACTCTAATTAGACCATAGATACACGCGGCATAGTGTAAAACATGGAAGGTGTTTACTTTATCATATAGATTGTCAATCAAAAATTAACTACTAAAACTAAAATAAATACATAGGCGTAGCAGCCGTTGGGGTGGGGTGTGGGGTTGGGTGCCCAGTGTTCAGAGTGTGTGGGTGGGGCGGGCACAGTGTAAGCTTTGGTCCCCCCAATAATTTGATGAAAAACAATTGTAAGCGCTCAAAAAGTAGTCTGGTACCCTTACACTACTGCGCTCGCTACTCTCTCTTCGTGGGTCGTGCGCGAAGAGAGAGTAGTGTGTCAAAATACACGTTTAATGCTCTTTTGATTGCAATTTTTCGTATTGGCGAGCATCAACGTATATGCAGTTACATAGAACGTCAGAATAATAAAAAAAAACTGCATAGGAGCCAATTTATTAGGCTAGAAGAGAGAGTAGCGAGCGCAGTAACGGAAGGGTACCTGACTACTCAATAGATAATAATGTCCCCTACTGGCTGCGTTGTTTCGTCGCACACTTGGCAAAGTTGGCCTAACGGGATCCTTATATTGTTATAAGTTGATCCGTCAACTGTAGATCTTATCCTGTCTAAATTCTGTACTGAAGATTCAATAAGTCGAATAGCTTTGTCCCTCCTGTCTCTATTGCTACCTTCAACTGTTAACAACCTCTCAATTTCTACCATTCGGTCTATCCTTGATAAAACTGCGGATATTTTGGAATGTTGAATTTTGGAATTGAAAATCTAAACTAGGGAGCGTTCATTGTGATTCTTGAAGTTGAATTAGCGATATCAAGAAATGATTTTTTGATATCGAAAATTGAATTACCGATATCGCAAATTCGTTCACTTCTGGATATCGCTAATTCAATTATTGATATCGCTAATACAATTTTTGATATCAGTATTAGAATTAGTGATATCGCTAATTCAATTACCGATATCAAAAATTAAATTAGCGATATCCAGAAATGAAAATTAATTGTTGATATCTGAAATTGAATTTGCGATATCGCTTATTGAATTAGCGATATCAAAAATTGAATTAGCGATATCTGAAATTGAATTAGCGATATCGATAATTCAATTTTTGATATCAAAAATACATATATCAAAAATACATTTTTGATATCGCTAATGAATTCTTGATATCGCTAATTAATTTTTGATATCAGTAATTGAATAAGCGATATCGCAAATTGAATTAGCGATATCGCTAAATAGTGATTACATGTGAAAACGGCTTGCCATATTCATTAAATATTTGACATTTATGTCATACAAATTATTAAGATCCGGGAAGTCGACTAATATTTCACTTCTTGTCTGTATAAGACCCGTTTCAATAAGTATTGGAGGGGTAGGTGGGAGGTTGTGGGGTGGTGTGTAGTGGAGACAAAACTGTCCTTAGTATATGGTCTGTATATATACCTGGTTGAATCAGTCAATGAGTAAATAAGCAATAAATTATCAAGCTTTTCATGTTGTTTTTTATGGCCAGGTACCGTTAGGAAATAAGTGTTAACGGATTAATACAAACACATGCATGCTGGGGTATTATTTCATTGCTTTTGTAATTCTACTGTCAACATGATACAGTTTGAAACTTTGACACTTTTACAAATACTTCATTGAACAGGATGCAAAAAAAAAAAAAGAAACATAACACCAGCTGTACTTTAACAAAGTATTTACCGACCGTCTAACCACGAACTTGAATTATAATTCCGTCAAGTATAGACACGTACGTGAGTTGGTTGATGACAAGGTTAAGGACACTAACCCGCCAGATAACGGCAAAATTACACTACAAAACGGTTTATCAAAACTCTATCCTGGTGTTCGGGTATATAATAATGTATATATGCCGATTAAAGGTATATACTTATTCATGTGTTCTTAAAATACCCGTGATTGAATATGCGTAAAATGAATTATATAAGTTGGCAATTCTTACTTCGACGCTCCAGTTTTGGGGATTGGTCCGGCTGGTAAAAGCCGTTTTATGTGTCTATAGAGATTGTATTCTCAAAATATATACCTCGTCGTCAGTAGGTTTAGATGTTGATAGTGACTTTGAGAAATTAAATCAATAGTAATCTGCATTAACAGATAAACACTCAGTCAAAGCTCCAATGTCGGATATCGATAAATCATTAAACTGTACATCATCGATAAACCTTGAGGGAAAAGCAAACCCATAAACAGTTATGCATACGCTAATATTCGCCTTCATTTCCAAGCATAAACATCTACAGTTATAAACCCCGCCAACACTGCTACTGTAGTGTATACTTGCTGACACTGTAAAATAGAGCTTAAAGACATGACACCGTGAAGAAAAGATCACGGACATTTTACGGCTAGAGACAATAACAGACATATTAATCCTCTACTGTGGAAAATATTTTTTATATAATGTATGGTGACTTTAAACTTAACCAAAATCAATAATATGTTTTCTAAAAATCTTGCTGGTACTGTCACACATACATTTAGAAATAATTAAGAAATCGGGTTTAAAATTGCTCGTCGGTGACTCATACTATAACTCTACATACTAATCTTCAATTTTATATGAAAATCATCACACTTGCCAAAATGCATGAGAAAAGCAAGTATAATTATGCTCCTGGTTTTTCTATAGATGTTTTTCTTACACTAATCCTGACGTAGACGTTTTGCCTTTAAAGACACATTTCCCAACTGAATACACTCGTTGAAAAATCATGAATAGCATGCTTTTTAACTGCTTACTTCTCGCTGACTGATTACCAAAGAGACATTATATTGAGGCCCCATCACAGTTTTTTTCTTTTCATTTACTATTATATCTACCTTAGTTTTTGATAGAAAATATATTGTAACTAAAAACACTAGATTGTTTATTATGGGGAGCATATAGTCGCCGCTTTTTCCGTCCGTCCGTGTGTGCGTCACACTTTTTGTCCGGAGCATAACTCAAAAAATATGCTTGATTAAAGTTCGTGTGAATGATTAGGACACTGGGTCGGGTCCAAATTTGACCTCAGGGTCACCATTAGGACAAACTAGTTAGAGGACCATAAGACGATGTTACATACAAAATATCACAGCTCTATATCTTGTATTTCTGCAGACAATTTTTTAAGATTTGTTAAATGAAACTAATAAGCCCCATTGCGGGGGCATTTATGACCTCAGGTGCACCATTCGAACAAACATATAATGATGCTTCACATAAACTTGGGGTCGTCCGTGGTCGAGTGGTCTCAGACTTGAAATCACATGTCCCTCACCGCTGTGGGTTTGATTCCCCATGGGGCCAGGACTGTTTAGTATGTGAGTATCAAGCTATCCAGCTTGCTTGCGGACCGTCGGTGGTTCTACTCAGGTGCACGAACAAATGCCCGGGTGTGCACCTTTAGGTCTTCCTCCACCAATAAAAAGCTGGAATGTCGCCAAATGACCTTAGCTGTTGGTGCAACTATAACATCCAGTTTAATGATTTCATATAAGATTTGATTGAATTCCGACAAGCGGTTTCTGAGAAAAAGTCGTCAGAAGCAGAAGATAACGACGACGATTGACGACGGACAGCCAACGGAAGGACGGACAACGGACGAAGAGTGATTCTAAAACATCACATTGAGCATTCGGCTCAGGTGATCAAAAACACTGACAGATGACAACGATTTTTGAATTTTGAAGTCCCGATTAGTTTCTTGCATTTGAGATTTACTAAAACATGGCAGAGAAGTAACTGATAACTAAGAGTATATTGTGCTAAAAATACAAAAACTATTAATTGTCAACACGGGTCTTTTATAAAAATCTATCCATACATAGTTGTTTTAACATATACATGTATAGAAGTGCACACAAAATGCAAAACGGTTATAATTTTTACTACATTATTATACACTCTTTATGGGACGGGCCTAATCCTTTGATAAAAAACTAATAATTTCAATTTCCTTGTGCAAATGTATTTCTAACAGCGATTTACAGTTACCTATAGAAATTCTCTCCCCCTCAAATACAATAGGCTCGAAATGTGTCTTTAAAGACATCACACCAGCATCAAAAGATCACGGACATTTTACACCTAGAGACGATCACAATCTTGTTAATCCTCTACTGTGGAAAATATTTATTGAGGCCCTGACATAATTTTATATAAGACTACAATGTGCAATGTTTTTTACAATTGCTAAATGTTCATTTTACTGTTTCGAATAGAAACATTTAAATATGGCAGATTAAAAAGGTAAAATCTGCAAATTCAATTTATTTAATTATAACAAATATGTATAGACTGAAATAATACACAATAAACATGATAAACAACATTACAATCATGACAAAATATCATTTTAAAGTCATACATATGTCCCATGCCGTATGGTATTTTCTCTAAATTAGGATCAAGCATCCAGATGTAAAATAGATAACTTTATGAGCCAAGTCGTATTATCATTTTGCAAAAGAGCATTTTTTATCGACAATCAAAAGTTTTGACGTTTACAAAACTCCCCAGAATTACATTTTCAGTATGGACTCTTATTTAGTGGAATCTTTTAATAACACACTAAACATTTTTCACGACAAACGATAGGTTATTGTGGTGATATACAGTACATTTTAAAAACAAACTTAGCCGTGTGTCATTGGAATGAAAAAAATAGTTTGGACAACGCAAGTCGATCATCCTATGGATACCGAAATCGAATTTGGTTAAGATGGGTCAGTTTATTGTTCAAAGACTGTATTTGGAGACCATTTTAGAAGACCCAATTAATGTAAGTTTACACATAATTATTATTAAATTAACGATATAATATATGTTGTCTTCAACTTAACCAAAATCAATACTAAAAATATTGAAATTAAATCTTGCTGTTACAGTTACACATAAAATTTAGAATTAATTAAATCGGATTTAAAATTGTTTGTCGGGGCCTCATAATATAACAGTACATACCAATCTCCAATTTTGCATGAAATTCTCGTACTTGTCACAATGCATGAAAAAAACAATCATAATTATGCCCCCACTATTTCTTTTGGATGGATTAGGCTGGTGGGATGTCTTTAAACATTGTTGTAGTTATTGTAGCAATTATAACAATGTCCTCAATATCTCGAACACACAATGATGCCAGTTCGACAGCTGCAATTTGAAACAAGTCTAATATGTTGTCTGCTTTATTCCTCGTCATTATTCAGACTGCGCGATCGTTCCTGTCTTACACGATCACGAGACAACCGATACAGATTCTTAATATAATAGTTCTCAAGGACAGTTCCAACATTGACCTATAGGTCACAACACGATAACGTTTTCTAGTAGTACATTTATCCAGATAACCCTGACAGAACTAATCAATATAAGCTTTACAGCGGTATCCACTGGCACTGGAGCCGCAGATATTATATAAAAAACACACAAAAAAAAAACGATATCCCCCTATTACCTATATAACACATGGTAGACATCTTTGATATGACCAACCTCGTTTCGAAGGCTGAATCTTTGTCAAATTACAGAATTGATTCAAATCCTCTACACAGTTCGTTAGGTCTGACTCCCATTTATTACATTAAATTCACAGTTCGTACGAAAACGCATGCTGTGCGGAGAAATTTAAGTAAAATCGCCGATTTCTGCCGTAATAACATTTCCTACCTGACCCGCACTTCCGGCTGTACTAACTTCTCGAATATTTAATTGTTTTTACAACCGAGACTTGATTAGTCTAGATCATCTGCGACGATTGCTTGTTTTCAAGACAAACGTTTGTATTTACAATCAAGCGTCGAAGATGATCAAGACTAATCAAGTATCATTTGTACAAACAGTTAAATATTCGAGAAGTTGCGAATGGGTCTTTGTAACTGGTGATCCTATTGGGCATGCGGAACTTTTCGATAAAACCGGAAGTGCGGGTCAGGTAGGAAATGTTATTACGGCAGAAATCGGCGATTTTACTTAAATTTCTCCGCACAGCGTGCGTTTTCGTACGAACTGTGAATTTAATGTGATAAATGGGAGTCAGACCTAACGAACTGTGTAGAGGATTTGAATCAATTCTGTAATTTGACAAAGATTCAGCCTTCGAAACGAGGTTGGTCATATCAAAGATGTCTACCATGTGTTATATAGGTGATAGGGGGATATCGTTTTTTTTTATTTTTATTTTTTTATAATATCTGCAGCTCCAATGCCAGTGAGCGGTATCGTATTCCATAACATTTCAACGCTTACTCTGAATAAACAAAGACTTGCAGTGATGTATCTTTCCTAGACAGTTTCAACGCTTACCCGGCCAAAGCTACATTACGCTTTCCAGATGTAAGTTGTCCATGACACTTCCAAAACTAATCATATAAAATCACGCAACTGATTAAGCATCAACTTGATACAATTGTAATTTCTAACCCTAACCCTGCATCAAAGACAACACTTTAGCTTCCCTGTAGTATACTTGTCCAGGACAGTTCCAACAATAACCCAGACCTCACAATACCGATTTACCGTTTCATTGTAATAGCTGAACAGGACCATTCTACTAATCCTGATGTCAAAACAGCAACTAAGTTATCCAGTGGTTGTCCAGAAGAGTTCTAACACTAACCCTGACGTCGAAATCGACCAAACTTTCGGTGGTATAGTTGTCCAGACGAGTTCTTACACTAACCCTGACGTAAACTACTAAGGTTTAAGTGGGAATAGTTGTCCAGAAGATTACATACACGAACCATAACGTCAAAAAACGACTAAACTTTTAGTAGGATAGTGGTCCAGGAGATTTCTTACACTAATCCTGACGTAAACGACTAAGCTTTCAGTGGGATAGTTGTCCAAGAGAGTTCTTACACTAATCCTGACGTAAACGACTAAGCTTTCAGTGGTATAGTTGTCCAAGAGAGTTCTTACACTAATCCTGACGTAAACGACTAAGCTTTCAGTGGTATAGTTGTCCAAGAGATTTCTTACACTAATCCTGACGTAAACGACTAAGCTTTCAGTGGGATAGTTGTCCAAGAGAGTTCTTACACTAATCCTGACGTAAACGACTAAGCTTTCAGTGGGATAGTTGTCCAAGAGAGTTCTTACACTAATCCTGACGTAAACGACTAAGCTTTCAGTGGGATAGTTGTCCAAGAGAGTTCTTACACTAATCCTGACGTAAACGACTAAGCTTTCAGTGGGATAGTTGTCCAAGAGAGTTCTTACACTAATCCTGACGTAAACGACTAAGCTTTCAGTGGGATAGTTGTCCAAGAGAGTTCTTACACTAATCCTGACGTAAACGACTAAGCTTTCAGTGGGATAGTTGTCCAAGAGAGTTCTTACACTAATCCTGACGTAAACGACTAAACTGTTTAAGTGAGGTGATTGTCTAGGAGAGTTCTTACACTAACCCCGACGTAAACGACTAAACTGTTTAAGTGAGGTGATTGTCTAGGAGAGTTCTTACACTAACCATAACGTCAGAAACGACTAAACTTTCAGTGGTATAATTGTCCAGGAGAGTTCTTACACTAATCCTGACGTAAACTACTAAACTTTCAGTGGGATAGTTGTCCAGAAGAGTTCATACACAAACCATAACGTCAAAAGCGACTAAATTTTCAGTGGTATAGTTGTTCAGCAGAGTTCTTACACTAACCCTGACGTAAACGACTAAACTTTCAGTGGTATATACTTGTCTAGGAGAGTTCTTAACTAACACTTAAGTCAAAACAACGACTAAGTTATCCAGTGGTATAGTTGTCCAGGGCAGTTCTTAACTAACACTAACGTCAAAACAACGACTAAGTTATCCATATTTGTTCAGGGCAGTTCTTAACTAACACTAACGTCAAAATAACGACTAAGTTGTCCAGTGGTATAGTTGTCCAGGGCAGTTCTTAACTAACACTAACGTCAAAACAACGACTAAGTTGTCCAGTGGTATAGTTGTCCAGGGCAGTTCTTAACTAACTCTAACGTCAAAACAACGACTAAGTTATCCAGTGGTATAGCTGTCCAGGGAAGTTCTTAACTAACACTAACGTCAAAACAACGACTAAGTTATCCAGTGGTTTAGCTGTCCAGGGCAGTTCTTAACTAACACTAACGTCAAAACAACGACTAAGTTATCCAGTGGTATAGCTGTCCAGGGCAGTTCTTAACTAACACTAACGTTAAAATAACGACTAAGTTATCCAGTGATATAGTTTTCCAGGGCAGTTCTTAACTAACACTAACGTCAAAACAACGACTAAGTTAACCAGTGATATAGTTGTCCAGAGCAGTTCTTAACTAACACTAACGTCAAAACAAAGACTAAGTTATCCAGTGGTATAGCTGTCCTGACTTTACAATGTCGAATAAGCTTCGTAGTGTCATAGTTGCAGTATCGTCGAAACTGACCTGGACCACGATACCATAGGAATGATTGGTTTGTTTGGTTTTGTCCGTGTTAACATTGAAACTGTCTTGGACAAACTATACAACGGGGAAGCTTAGTCGTAATTTTATGACGACATCAGGGTTAATGTTGGATCTATCACCTAATAAAACCAAACAAGTTAAGCTTCCGAGTGGTATAGTTGTCCAGGACAGTTCTATATTTTCTTTTTCACCATACTTTAAAAATAACATTGCAGACATACTTTATTTGAAGTGTCTTTCCGTTACATAGATAAATGTAAAATGTTACACAAAAAGCGAAGGTTTTGAAGTGCCATCACATTGACAATCAACTCCACCCAAAGCAACATTTTTTAATGATTGACAGGATCACCCACTTTGCTGCATCCGAAGTTATATTGTGTTTGGCCAATGCAATCTCGCATACATGCTTCATGTACAAAAGAGGAATGACGAATAGACGATGTTCACGTCATTGTAAAATAAACGTTTTCAGTTCAGAAGCATCGGAATCTTTTCTCGCACAGATACCGCATAACTTTTTTTGAAAAATGTGTTTTGACACCACGTAGTCCCATTTTATTCGCACGTTTCAGTTACGCGGACGTTGTAGTGGTCTTATAAAGGCCGCTAGTTTAATTTTATACTGATTTGACAGAAAATAAAATCTTTATAAAAGTTAAGTTAATAAGAGGCAGATTCCAATAGGAAAAGTTTAAACTTCTTTATATACTGAAAGGCAAAAGAAACACATAATCAAAAAATTGCCTAATAGTATGCTACACTATTATATATACCTAATTCGAAGTAATATTCCAGATATATCTCAACGTATTTTGTTCAAAAAGTTACTACAACTAATTACAGAAGGACAACTCTGTCATGTAGTAGACCTTTAAATCAAAGTATACTTTATGCAAGAAATTCATCAATGTTGAAGTTTCGCTTGAAAAAGTCAACTTATTTCAGTATTGTGTTTAATATTTAGAGATTGCAACGTTTAACGCCTAAGGTTGCTCAACTGCTTGGACCAAATGTGCATTCTGTCGATAATGAAACTTTAAAAGGGTAACCATTGGTGTGTTTGGTGCTGTTTAAACCTTCTTTCCGAAAGGACAGGCCTAATGTCGTCCTGTACCGTTCGATTAGCAGTAGCATATTAAACATACAATGTATAGCGGAAACACCCATTATGCGTTTATTTTTATTTTCAGTATATTACAGAGTGGATATTCTAAACTGACGATTTTTCGTCAATTCAGCAATTTGAATAAGGTTAGCGTGGTATTTATGCATATTATTTGTTCCGTTATTGAAAACGTATTGGTTTGAATTGATGAATTTTCTGATACATTTGAAGAATCGCCACAGCTGATGACACTTTTGAATGTTTCTCTGTTCCACAGAAATGTTGACCTGTTGAGCAATTGTGTTTTTTACAAGCCTTTTGACTTGTCACAGATAAATGGTTTGATCGAATTGTAATATAATCGAATTTGGTTCCCAACACTGATACTGCCACTTGTGGTTCTACACAGGAAAACGTGGGTGATCTGCCTCCACGTTGCTTTGTAAACATTCGCCTCTCACCGCTGCCGGTTCGAATTCCACTGGGAGCTCGACTTGTAAGTGAGGAAGTGTCGATTCTTACGGATGGCGGGAGGTGTAGAGTACTGGTTCTACCCAGAAAAAGTGAGTGATCTGCCTCCACCACAAAAAATCGACCGACATATGTAACCTTACATGTGTTGAAAATGACGTAAAACACCATACAAACAAAACTGCCTCTACCTCACACACAAATGACCGTCATATAAAGCCTAAATGTGTTGAAAATGACGTAAAGCACTATTAAGCCAACCATTATTTATTTCATAAATGGAAGAAAAGGGGTGATATTTCAATCAATCTATAACTTTACCCAATATTGAATAAACAAGTTTTAACAATGCCCAACTTCACTCTTAGCGTGTGCTAATCTCTCATTTTACTACATCAATAGTAAAATTATTATTTTTCTGAATGGTTTTATGGATTATATTATTATTTCAGGCATAGTACTGGTTAAAATGAGCTGACACGTGAATAATTAAAAAACAGTATTGATAATATTCTCGATATGGTAAAGGGATAGGTAGGACAATCTTGATGAATTTATAAGGCTGTAAACAGTACGAGTCCAGACTTGTGTGTGTGAGGTGTGTTATGGTGTGAGTTGTTTATAGTGAGTGTGTTACGGTGTGAGTTGTTTATAGTGAGTGTGTTACGGTGTGAGTTGTTTATAGTGAGTGTGTTATGGTGTGAGTTGTTTATAGTGAGTGTGTTATTGTGTGAGTTGTTTATAGTGAGTGTGTTATGTTGTGAGTTGTTTATAGTGAGTGTGTTATGGTGTGAGTTGTTTATAGTGAGTGTGTTATGGTGTGAGTTGTTTATAGTGAGTGTGTTATGGTGTGAGTTGTTTATAGTGAGGTGTGTTATGTTGTGAGTTGTTTATAGTGAGTGTGTTATGGCCGTAAACGGTTGCCCGACTACAAATCAGTAGTGTTATTACTTACTGGTCCTTTGAGATCATCAAGCCCATTATGTTTGGCTTTAATAAGATCGCTTTAGCCGGTGCTAGGAGGCATGAGAGGAGTTGCACTATACATTACCTCTCATGAACAGACTCAATAAAACCGCGTCGGTTACTTTTATCCCTTGTTTGTGTTCGTTGCTTCCAAGGATCCCCTTTCCATTATGTATTATAGTGTGTGTGAGTGTGTTATGGTGTGAGTGTGTTACTGTGTGAGTGGCTCATGGTGAGTGTGTTATGGTTTGAGTGTGTTATGATGTGAGTATGTTTTGGTGTAATTGTGTTATGATGAGTGGGTTATGGTCAGTGGTTTATGGTGTGAGTGGATTATTGTGTGAGTGAGTTATGGTACACTTAAGTGTATGTGGGACTTGTGTGGACCTCAGTTTAAAAAAGGCACACATGGCATGTTTTACACATGCGTTTTGTAAAGTATTTTTTGAACACTTTGATCTCAGGTCTCTGTATTTTAGGCATTCAAATAAAAAACGAAATTAATCTTAAAGCGAACTACAGAATTTACATTGACTATTTTCTCTAGTATTTTTTTCTAACGATCCGTTTCAATCTCTAACCTATAAACTGAAACTCTAAACTGTGTATTTCGACTTTTATTATTATTATCAATATATGATTGAAACTTGAACTTTTAAAAACGAGTTTAGTTATTTGATCCAAGCGTCCTCGCGACTACGACAACTGTGTGTCAATGGTAGGTTCGCATTGTAAAGTATTAAAACAACCTCAAACGGTTACGCTCTGTTTATTGTGGGAATGCTTCATGATTGAGTAAATTTAAATAATTACAAATCTCAAACTAAAATTGCCATTCTTTTAAGTAATAATTTCCTTACAAATAAGTACAATGTTAATGTAATTTATACAAAATAACTATCTAGTTAACAACATGTACATCAGGTGCGGACAAATGATATATTATGATGACCTGAAACATTAAACTAGAAGGGTGTTCCACGGAACATCTGTGTCACCTGCCGTGTGCTAATTCAAGTTATGAGCTTGGTTAGGTTACAGGTTAAAGTTTTATGAAAAGGGGCATAACTCTGCCAAAGTGAAAGTCAAAGTTGTCGAACATGTTTAACGAAATATGAATAAGTGTAATGTTTCACGAACGTAGGTCAAATACTTTTCAAGTTATGGCCAAGGTTAGGTTTCAGGTTAAAATGTGAGGGACGACAACGGACAAAATAATCCCTAAGTGTCTGCCATGCTACGCAGGCGAAACAAAAAGAACTGAATTTTATTTAGTACTGGTTGTGAATTTTCATGAGTGGAATTCTAGTCATCCATTATTTAAAAGTCACGGCAATTGTGTATAAATTAAACAAATACATACTAGTAAATGATATTTAAACTGTCAGTTAACGTATGCTAAACAACTTAAAGCGGATAAAAAACAACACAAAGATTTGTTTTTACCTTTTCCTAAACTACACGTATATAATCATCTTATTAGAATAGGAAAATGCGATTTTAAAATGACGCTTAAAATGCCCATTAAACGCAGGTATACACGTCGAACATGAAGTGTAGCATTCAATGAACACAGCCAACCAAAAACCATGCATTTAAAACAAACAATAACATGAATTGAATTGAATTGAACGGCTCATCAACACAGTATAGGTTTTTTAGAGCCGCCCCAGAGAGAGGGGAGGGACATATAGGAATCCGGGAACCTGCCCTACTCTTATTATCCAATAGATTCCTATGGTTCTTTAACGTGCTCGAAGGATAGACCGATACACGGGACCGCCCGGTTTACGTTCCGATCCGACGGACATAAGAAAGTGTCTTGCCCAAGAAAACACCGACGAAACTAAGTGGCACCACGGAGGATTGAACCCGGGGCCTCCGGTTACAAATCCGCCGCGCTACCGACTGCGCCACGCCAGCCCTCAACAATAACATGAAAAAATAGAAGAAAAATATGCGACACCACAAACATAAAGGGGTTGCCAATTGGGGTACCGCATTGGGACGGTCAGCGGAAAAGGCAATGTTTATTGTTAGTAACGGTGGCCATCAGACATATCTTTATCAAATATATTATTTGCAGAAAGATGTCAAGTAAGATGTAAAACACGTAAGTTCCATGAACTGAATCTATATTGTCCATGGTGTTTGAACCTTTCTCAAAACTGGACAAGCTCCCCCCCCCCCCCCACCCCACCCCACTCCCCTCCCCCTCCATACCTTACCTCCACTACCACCACAACTATACCCCTTCGATAATGATCAAATAACGAAGACAGCTTGAAAACATATTCTTCATTTAAATATACATGCAGGTTGGTTTTAAGTCAACATGATACTGAATTTAAATCAAGGTTTAGTTCTAATGCTTATATACACTTTAAGTGTCCGTTTAATGCTTTAACTGGTCCAAAATGGATAATAACATGTAATCGATCACTAATTGTGTATTTGCGGTTACAGTTCTATCCTAAATTTTTGTTTCGCTTTTTCGGAGAGACGTAGCTGTCAGATTTTAAGTTGTAGGTCCAAGCAATTGAGCACCTCAGATGCGAAATTGCTACGGAACTATGATGGCGGTATGCTCTTCCAGATATATTTTTCTCGAAAATTAGACATAAAATGGTGCATTCTGACAAGTTTTGGACGGTTTCAGTATTTAATTAGCGAAAAATGATTCCGAACAAACATTATAAGAACTTTTTTTTGCTGATATTCCCATAGGCCAGCTTTTGAAGGAGTAGGACAGCTTGAACAGCGCTTTAATTAAACAATGTTTGATGTTTTTAAACACACTTCACTGAGTACTAAATATTCCTTTCAACAGTTTCAAAGTTTGCCAAGCAATACTTTTTTATGGATGCTATGGAAACCTTAAAGTGAGGTAATTTGATGATTTTTGATAATCAAAAGCTGCTACTCACACAATCGGTGTTGTGTTTTTCTGTGATTTTGTTTCGAAAGCAACGTATAGAGAATATTGCCTTAAACAAATTGAGATAATGTTTGTAGATTTTATGATTTTTTACCAAAAATGCCTGGTTTAAGAAAAAGGGGATAACTCCCTTGTGTATTGAACTTTTCAAAACAATCTTTTATTTGGATTATTGGTGCTGGTCGATCTAATTATAATATATACATCATTTATTATTTCCTGTTTTGCTGTCTATATAATAAGGGAAAGAAAAGTGGGTACTGGTTATATTTGCTCAGTATATATATAGTATCAGAACAATATGCTTGCTGCTATTAAAAAAATAAACACTTAGGAAACAGTTTTCAACAAAACCCTTTATCCCTCTTACCCCGTCCCTCTTCATATTTAATGTATTTTTTAGAATTTTTAGAATGTTCATATCTGGGGTAAAGTTGAGGCCCGGGCCGGCAGTGCCAGCAGCTACGCCACTGACTGTATGCACCAGATTTTCCAATTAATTAACCAATAGATGACCTTGACTTTTAGGAGCCATTAAGTTCGTCAATTTTACGGTATATTTTGCGTCAGTTTTACGCAACGTTTCCGTTTAAGTTTGTTTCTCACGAGCCAAATGCACCAAACTGAATCGTATATTGTGTAGTACAGTTCAGTTGTGCAGTGTGGTCTCACAAATGACCTTGACTTTTAAGGGTCATTAACTTTGTAAATTGTAACTAAAATTTAAGCGTGTAAGTGTGTTCCTCAGGAAATAAATGCACTATATCCATCAAACTGGAATTACAGTTTTATATCAGGCTCAATTACACAGAATGCTTCCGCGTATGACCTTGACTTTTACAGGTCATTAACTTCGTCAATGTAACATAAAGTTTTGTTTCTCATTAACTAAATGTTTTAGAATTTTCAACAGTGGATCAAAGTCTTTAAACATTTTCTGTGATAATCTCTTATTGCTATGTCCAGTCCCTATTAGGGACCGATGCAGCCCCGAATTTCTTGTTTAGTAGAGCCCACTGCTCCATGAAAGGCGTTTTTGGGTGATATTTCAAAGCATTAACAATTTGGAAATCATCATTGAAACTAAATTAGGAGTACATGCAGTTTTGATAATGTCGCGTCTTAATTCCATTAAGAGATGCATTAAATTACATTTGCATGATTTTATAACGGATAATTCGACAATAAAATACGTTTAAAAACATTTTTTTACTGAAATAATGCGCTAACTTGTTTAAAATTACCTATTAAATGTTTTAATTTTACAATATACAAACGTTTAAGCTTAAATTAAGGTTTTATTTCATACCCCACCCAAACCCGTTTTCACTTCTTGGAGAAGAGATTGGATGGGGTATGAAATTTAATACTTGGAACACGTAATGACCATTTCAGAAAAATAAAACAACACCATGATAATTACTCTTAATATGTTCGAATTCAGAACTGTTGAATTATTCAGCAAATGAAATACACTTTGACTGAATCACTGTACATGGCATTTAGGGACTACTACAAGTTACCATACAACTGTATACACATTAACACAACTTCCTATACGAGATCCCGGTTGCACTTCTGTTTCAAGTGAGTTTGACTCAACAATGTATATCATATGACCTTTTTATCATGTACATTTTCGACTGGTTTGCCTATTTTGGTTTTTCGAAGTCGTTAAAACAAAAAGAAAGAGAACCAAACGTTGAACCATTAAGCGGTTACCCTTAATCCGCTACGTATATATATAATGGACTGTTCTTTCTTTGAATTAAGACCGTTCCATTTAAGTGAAAAAGGGGTGTTTTGAGGAAATTACTGATCAGCAGTCAAACATTGTAAAGGCTATTATAGTCGTGCTTAGCGGATTAATGATTAACTCGGTTGCCTATATATTTACTTTGTTAATGCGAGTTTGTACCAATCGTTGAGCCAATAAGTGTTACTATGGTAATAGACGCCTCACTATTATGACTTTAAGAACGACTGCCACATTACGTTTTGCGAGTTTTAACTTTCATACCCCATCCAACCCCTTTTCCAAGAATCGAAAACGGGGTCGGCTTGGGTATGAAATAAAAAAACAACTTAACGTTTGCATATTGTAAATTTAAAACATTTCATAGATAATTTTAAACAGGTTATCACATTTTCTTCGGTGACAAATGTTTTTAAACATATTTTATTGTCGAAATATCCGTTATAAAATCCTGCTTATGTAAGCTTTCCGATCGCTTAATGAAATTGAGGTACATTTCAACTGGTTTGCCTATTTTGTTAATGCGAAGTTGTGCGAGGTTATAGCAAATGTTGATCCACATAAATTATATTATAAAATAAAAGCGTCGTTTCATTGAATGTGATTGAATAGTGTTTGACGTATCGCTTACAGTTATACTGTTGAAAGCAAAACATATTAAGCAAATATGTATTGTTTTCCAAGTTATTGTTTGTTCTTATGCTCAAGAACATAAACGTATATTGGTGTTTATTAATAGCATATGTCCTGATACATCTACTAACCATTTTTTAAAGTTGTATCTTATAGTTTGAAAGATATTGTTGAAAGAAAACATGTTAAGAAAATGTTTAACTTTTTCTCCTTCAAGTTATTAACCTAAAGGGCGAATTCATTGACACACATGGTTATGTTAGTATAGTATATGTCCCAGTAAACCCAATGGCCAAACTTGAACCCTAACCCTTATCCTAACCCAAGTTATTTTTTTAAAAGAAAATATGTTAAGAACATGTTTAACAAGTTATTTTTCAGTCTCTTTAAATTCAGATGTCACTACCAGGGTGTGTTATATTTATAGTATAACCTCATACTCATATACACACTGACCAAATGTGAAATTTGTATCAACTATTGATGAAATAAACAAAAGCTAAACATTTGTTTAACATTTTAAAGTTACATGTCAATGGAATGGACACATACGGTTGTGTACATACAGACTATTTAAGACCACTTTCAATTATGAGTATTATCTAGATAAAAAACCACAGAAATTTCGTATTGAACTTACTAAGGTAAGACTGTCTTCGCATCAACTGCGGATTGAAACAATCGTTATGGTGTTAACAGAATCGACCATGATCAACGCTACTGTTTAATTTGTAATTATGGTGATCTAGAAGACGAATATCACTTTATTTGTATATGTCTAGCATACACTGACATTCGAAAGCAATATATTAAATCACGTTACTTTGTTAGACCGAGCGTTTTTAAATTTATTGAGCTAATGCAGTCTGTTAGTTTTTCTGTTATCTCAAAACTTTGAAAAATTGTATATCAAGCGACAATTATTCGACAAAACATAGTTAATCGTCATGAAAATGTACTGTAAATCTCACTTCAAGTAAATACTACACCATCTTTAGCACATCTATATGCTTTAACGTTCTTCATGATATTTCAATATGTATATATGCACATACATACACATTGCATTGTTCTATTTTATTTTTTTCAATGTACTTAGTACAACCTCACGTTCAATATATGATTGTATATTTCTTTCGTATAAATCATGTTTTGCTCATTGCCTTTATGTCTATGCACATACTTATCATGACTGACTGTTGTATATAATATTATTCATTGTATCACGTAACAATAAACATTGTAATGTTTACGTTACTTAATAAAGAATCTTGAATCTTGAATCTTGAATCTTGTTATATGTATAGTACAAGCCCGAATACACCAACTGCCCAGGTTTTAAAGGGTTTTAATTACACCCCCATCAAAAGAAAGTATCTAACAATTCAATTCAATTCAATTCAATATCTTTATTTCCTCCATGCAGGAGATTATGAAATACAATAATATGAATACATTTAGAACAACATAATCATGACAAAATATCATATGAGAGAGAGAGAAAGAGAGAGAGAGAGATAGATAGAGATTAATATATACATTTACACAGATGTGAGAGAGGTTAATATATACATTTACACAGATGTTTACATTATTGTAATGTGTAGTAGAAATAATAATACCAATCGTGCGCTCTTCACTGATCTCATATGCAAACTAATTTAACACTAGCAATATCTTGGCATATTTCGAGTTTCGCTTAACATTTGTTTTTAAATGACAACATATTACATATTCTGAGTGAAGAAAATAAATTTGTCAATACAGACACTCGCAAATCTTGATGCGAGATGATAGAACCGATTGTACGATTCATTGTCAATATCTGTCCGAGGTGACTCGCCGAGGACTTTACATGTGAACGATAATGGTTCGGAAGTATCTAACTCATATCTTAGATTAGGGCTTACATCCTTATTAACGTCATTTAAAAATTTAATTCTCATATTAAGTGTATATGTACATTCTGAAATAATATGCACCGCTCTTATTAGGAAGGGTGTTTGACAAACTGGACAATATGATTCCTGAAAAATTGTATGGCACAATGTATTCGGAGACAACGATAATGTTTTACGGAGGAACATTAATTTGCGTTGGTCTATCTCCGAAGTTAAGCGTTTCAGACCAAGCATTGACTCTTACATATCGGACATTGTCCTTACCGAGAACCCTTGTATCCGTTTGACTACATAGTGTTGTAATCTGTTTAACATGTCCAACTCTGTATTAGTGAGACTATTCCAGAGCTCGCATCCATAAAGCGCAGTGGGGATAACTATATTTTTGTAAAAGCGAACTGAGTCAGCGGATTTAAGCCGGACGGACGAACCCCGAGACCTATCATGGCGTGAAACGCATTCTTGGCCTTTTGACATCGTTCGGCCGTACGGTCATTACTTTTGAGAAACATGTCCTGGCGAATACCTAAGTGGACAACAGACTTGACATTTTCGAGATAGCAATCGCCATATAACAGTCTTGGCAATATCGCATTTTCTTGGAACCAAATGTCATTACACACGATTTAGAAGCATTTATATCAAATTTCCATGTTTTGGCGTACACGTATACAATGTCCAAAAGCTTTTAGAGGTTATGAGGACTAGTTGCAATTAGAGAAATGTCGTCGGCGAGGGTTGGATTACCAGCTTTAACTCTAAAAATAATTGCACTATGTATTGATTCTTCTAACTGCAGGAGGAGATCATTAATGAATAGTAAGTACAGAAAAGTTGACATTACACCCCACTGACGGACTCCACGTTTGATTGGTACGGACTGTCACATACATCCATTTATGCGCACGGTGCAATTTAGGGATTTATAAGAGTTTCTGATGATACGCCATAACTTCCCTGTAATACCGAGTTCTCCAATTTTCAGAAACAGTCCATCATGCCAGACTGTATCAAACGCGCCTTTTATGTCGAGGAAAGCAACGCATACTTTGCTATTATATTCAAGTAGGTAAAATATTGTTTCGGTCATATTGAAGGCAGTTGTAATGCAGCTTAGATTCTCCTGGAACCCTTGTTGTTGAGAGTTTGGCAATTTGGCTGGTTTCATTTTCAGGTAAGAGTTAGCTCGCATGCGTATCAAGGCTTCGAACATTTTAGCGAAACACAGTAACAAACTATTGGCCGATAATTGCCGGGATCGGACTTAGATTTGCAAAGTCCAGTGAAATTAGCAAACTATACATGTAAATGTTGTAAAGATGTATCAACATACATAATTATTTAGAAACACCTCATTGTACTGAACAACCACAGCAGTTTCACCCAAAGAGAAATTTCACCCAAAGAGAAAAGCAATCTAGGGTACGATAAAAAAACAAACAATAAAAAACACACACAAAAACACAGAACAACAACAACAACATTAACTGAGGGACGAAAGATAAGTTTATGCACCTACTTCCCTTTTCGGGGTTTCAGTCGTGTACATTTTTACCGCAGTGTAAGTTTTAAATCAGGGTTTTTTCAATTAACAAAGGATGCATCTGTTATTAAAAGATAATTTAGTACTCGAAGTCTGTATCATCTCCGATCAGATTGAAAATAAACAAAATGTGGCTTTAACGTATAGATAAATAAAACCCTCAGGTCGTACATATGCTATAACATTAAGGAGAGTGTAATTAAACTATAAATATAAAGCCCTCAGGCTGCTAAAGTTTACATGTAAATAGCTTATTATATATACAAATTTAATGAAATTCGGTTTAAAGTGAATATGCATCCTCTGACACAAGTCTGCATTATAGCAATATTGAATATTGAGTTTTTGGACACCCTTCTGTTCAGCTGAGAATACGAACTTTGACCTTTATTTAGGGGTGTGGTGGTGGGTTGGTGGGGTTTATCTATAGGTTCTTTTGTAAAAACAGACATTTATTTGATCATTTAGGATGTTTTCCTTGTCATTGTTACTCGTTTTAAGCATTCCTTCTTGTCGAAGGGATGCAATTCCAGTGGACTCCGTGTTTAGACATTTTATGAAAGACCAAAACCTTTTTGTTTTTTCATTCTTGTGGGAATTGTCATCGTCTGTCTCTTCAACCGTGAAGGTACCTGAGACATACCTCCAGTAGGCGTCTCTTACAGCTTTCTGGACGTTTACTCTGTACTTGATATAATGGTCATGGATGTCGGGGTTCTTTGACCTCCTAGCTTTATGGAATAACTTTTTCCTTTTGTGTATGTGTCGTTTTATGGTCCGGTCAATCCAGTGGTAGCTGTATTTAGCCTTTGCCATCTATAAAATCGCTTCTGGAGTGTGATAAAGTAATGACCTTTATAACATAATATATAGAGAATAATAAATGTGTATTTTCATATCACACCCTATATCAGGCCTGAGACACTATATCAGCTCGAGAGCTTTAGCTCGAGGGCCAACATGGGTCGAGGGCCTGATATAGGGTGTGATATGAAAATAAACACTTTTTATTCTATTTTAATATCATATACTTCAGCAATAACTTCAGCTATTTTACTACGCTGTTTACCAGGGAGAAAACAATACTGTTATTAACAGATGTAATCCCATTCTGATGTCTTTGGCCATTGAATTTGGAAGTGTATAATGCAGTAAATTAATGGTCACAATTAAGTGGTTATTTCATCCACGGGTGGTTCTATATCATTGAATTTCTTATAAAATTCTTAATCTCTCTTTATGGTCCATGTATTATGCCTTATTTTATTTTACTATCTATCATCTCTTTTATTTCATCTTCTTGACATTACTAGTGAAGTCATTTTCGTTGACTTACAGTTCAACGTACACATGTAGATGTATAGCCAATAATCTGGCGAGAAAACAGGATGGAAAACAGACGACAAACCATACGCGTGACAGATCATATACAGTCGTAACTAATCGGTAATTTCCGTATCACTCCTCTGAAAGGTTCACAAAGAACATTCAGGTATTTCCGTGATATGATATTTTTTTCACCCTTTATTTCACGCGTGTAATAAAGCTTTATTGTCTGGAACTAAATCTTGATTGATATGACTGGCTAGGTCTATGTCGTATCGTATATTCAAAAACAACATATTTATTGGGAAGTATATGATAAAATTAGATATTAGTAGGGTAACGTGATCTGGAATATTGCATCACCTAGAGTGTAAATATAACATCTGCAGGATATCGCGAGATGCATGAGCAAATAATATATATATATGAATATATATATGCATGTATCTACAGCATGCCTTATGGGAGTGTGATAAAGCCATGGCCTGTACATAATAATACAATAAGAGACCATAATTAGAGTAAGGTTATCTGGAAGCTTGTATCACATAGAGTGGGCATGTCACATCTGCTGGATCTCACGAGAGACTTAGCCGCCATATCTGCAGGATCTCACGAGAGACTTAGCCGCCATACCTGCATGCAGGATCTAGCTAAAGCCTCTCGTCACATATTCTGCAAATATGGCTTATCCGCCCAAGGTGATGCAAGCTTCCCGATCACGTTCTTATTGTATTATCATGTCTTACAGGTTCTGGATCCGTGTAGCATAGCGTAACGAAGAAATAGAAGAGGGCCGGAAGAAATCAGAAGCGGGTCGAGAGACCGAGGCTAACTCCCACCCCAAATAGATAGAGATCTTTAATTTCAATTGTATACAGCTGGTCATATCATGTAAAACAAACAAAGCCTATTCATACATAATTATAGGATTAAAACACACATATTTATATGGAAATATAGGATTAAAACACACATATTTATACAGAATTATAGGATTAAAACATACATTTTATACAGAATTATAGGATTAAAACATACATTTTATACATAATTATAGGATTAAAACATACATATTTATACAGAATTATAGGATTAAAACATACATATTTATACAGAATAATAGGATTAAGACATACATTTTATTACAGAATTATAGGATTAAAACATACATTTTATTCAGAATGATAGGATTAAAACACATATTTATACAGAATTATAGGATTAAGACATACATTTTATTACAGAATTATAGGATTAAAACATACACATGTATACAGAATTATATGATACATGTAAATACTTAACCCTCTATTGATGAAATTCTACATCGCTGTATGAGTCATCATGTATTACTCATACTTGCAACCTAGGTGTAAATATGTTATGTTCTGCAATGTTTCGTATTTTGCTACATTTAATAGTTTTTAATTAAAATATAGTTACGTTACTGGCCGTAACACAAAAGGCAGGGAAACTAAGTCTGGTTATTAGTATTGGTTATTAATCACTTTTAATTTCTTTAAATGCCTGTTGTTGTGTGCAGTATACACATTACACGACTTGTTATTTTGTTGTTACGGTATGGGAGCGTAATATTTTCGATTATTACTAATATATATAGTGGTATAACAACATGAATGACAAAACACGTTATACTTAAACACGTTGACAGCTTGGCAAGATGATATGATGTTGGGCAAGCTATTTCATCATATTAAAGGGACACTTGGCAATCTTGATTTTTTTTAAAAATCACGGCGTCCCGTTAGTTTTCATACATAACTTGCATTTATTCAATCATTATAGTATAAAGCAAATTGTTTTTTCATATTATTACCTTCTGATTATACTGAACCAATAATATATTTAAATCTATGGTAGAATAATACGAAAAAAGGAAAACTCACAATGGTATCTGATTATATGCAAGCAGGTTCAAATACAGTCATTACAAATGAGTTTCTTGCAATATCCTATAGTAAAGAAGTATGAGTCAATGTTCCCCCAGTAGCCTTGTGAATGTAAATCTGGGTTTCTAAGTCACTAGTTTTATCTTTATCATGTATAAAACACTCATTACATGTTTTATCTGCTAACTATACGATTGATCGGTTTATGCTGTTTGTATAATGTGTTTCAATACGTTTGACCATTTGTCTTTCTGTTTATCTTTTTTGCGTGTACGTGTATTCACATTTTTTTAAATTATCTCTGACGAGTCTTTGTAGTACTAAAATATCGGATTCCCACCGCTATTTCAGCCACAGCCACATCCCGACACACAAGCCACCGCTACTTCAGCCACAACCACATCCCGACACACAAGCCACCGCTACTTCAGCCACAACCACATCCCGACACACAAGCCACCGCTACTTCAGCCACAATCACATCCCGACATACAAGCCACCGATACTTCAGCCACAACCGCATCCCGACACACAAGACACCGCTACTTCGGCCACAACCACATCCCCACACACAAGCCACCGCTACTTCAACCACAACCACATCCCGACATACAAGCCACCGCTACTTCAGCCACAACCACATCCCGACACACAAGCCACCGCTACTTCAGCCACAACCACATCCCGACACACAAGCCACCGCTACTTCAGCCACAACCACATCCCGACATACAAGCCACCGCTACTTCAGCCACAACCACATCCCGACACACAAGCCACCGCTACTTCAGCCACAACCACATCCCGACATACAAGCCACCGCTACTTCAGCCACAATCGCATCCCGACACACAAGCCACCGCTACTTCAGCCACAACCACATCCCGACACACAAGCCACCACTACTTCAGCCACAACCACATCCCGACACACAAGCCACCGCTACTTCAGCCACAACCACATCCCGACACACAAGCCACCGCTACTTCAGCCACAACCACATCCCGACATACAAGCCACCGCTACTTCAGCCACAACCGCATCCCGACACACAAGCCACCCACCTTTTCAGGATGGATAGATGGATGGATGGATGGATGGATTGATGGATGGATGGATACTTGTATATGTAATATTATTATCATGATATATACCTCATTGGGCAGATGACAAGTGGAATGAAAATAAACTAGTGTGTGTTCTATGTATTGTATGTATGTATGTATGTATGTAGGCAGTGTGTTGTGTGTGTGTGTGTGTGTGGTGTGTGTGTGTTATATTGTATGTATGTAGTGATATATGTATGTATGATATATGGTATGTATGTATGATATATTGTATGTATGTATGTATGTATGTATGTATGTAAGTCGTTGGTATGACCCGGCCGGGGATTGAACCCACGATCTCCCACATTCGAGTCGGACGCTTTACCAGTACGCCCACCGCCGAGGTCAACTATTCATGGCTTTTGACTGCGCATGCTTTTACCATTGTTTAATTCACAGCCTAACCTACATTGTATGATGACTGAAACACACAAACTTGTCATCCAAAAATCAATATATCATATGTACTAAAAGCTACAGCGTCTCTATATAAAATCGATTTCTTCTTTGTAGGTGTGTCTTTATTTGTAACTTCATGTTCAGAAGCTCATGTCGAAATCGTGTATTTAAGCGATCAAATGTAGCGCAGGAAATTATTTACTGTATATACATCGACCAGTGCACATCGTACCTATACACAGGTAGCAGTAATTTTTACAGAACAAAGAGTTAGCCTCTTTCGGGGCTCGAACGGAACGCACGACCTTTCTAATTTCAAGTCCGGTGCTCTATCCACTGAACTTTCTCTACTTGAGAAAATGTTATACTAACTACCATTTATTATGAGGCAAAGTAACTTAACATATTTGAACGTAACTCAAGGTGGAATAATAAATATGTAGTCCATGTTTCCGCACGTATAAATTAACATTGCCTGGTGTAATACTATAGAGTTATCAAAACTTCGCCTTAAAACAACTATAATCTCGACTTGTTATAAGCGCTTGATGAGTTTGTATGTGCGCGCCTTGTTATTACCGCTTGTAATGCCTATTTACTGTTAAAAAATGCTACAACATACCAATAAATAGTCGGTGGTCTAATGTTTCAGCTTACAGCCTTCAAAAACTTAAAAGTGCAACGGCAGTTGTTCAAGTAGTATTTTTTTTTCACATATATTCTGAAGCCGTTTATTTATCTATGTTACCTCTGTACGCATCGATTTCTGCTCATAGTCGGTTTGAAACTACTTCACACGTGACTCATTCATATTCATGAGTTTTTGTTAAAATAGGGACTCTGTAGCTTTAACCAGATATTTTCACAAAGCAGGATGTAGAAAGTCGATAATATGCGTATATGAATCAGACCTTGTTGCTATGCATGTAGTTTAAGCTTATGAATGTATCAATTGAATTTGAAGCTGCAATATGTAAACAAATGTAGAGACATATAAACATATAAAATACGATTAAACGGTACATACATGCGTCAGAAAGTAACCGCCCTCTGTAATTATCCTTCATTAATACTGTAGTTATATATACACACACGCGTCGTCTCCTATTTAATAAACACAGACATGTTCAACCGTTACCAGAGCTGGTTAACATGACTACTACTTGCAGCTTATACTGGATATGCTCGTCTGCAAACTTTGCAGTTTAAGTGGTGATGAAAACCGATTTTCAGTAACATTATGTTAAAGGGGCCGGAGGTGATGTGAATGTTATATTTTTTTACCAATACTTTGCAATTCTAAAATAATGTGGTACAGTACTCTAGCCCCCCCCCCCACCCCCCCCCCCCCCACCCACCCCCACCACACACACAAACACCCCCACCCCCACACACCCACCTCCCATTAAATCCAACATTTGCAATAAATAATACAATTCATCTTTGTTATTTCTTTTGATATAAGTCAAGCGTACTTAGGTCACACAAAACAAACACTTCTTCGAATCTTAAGGTCCTCTAATATGTTTGATTCGTCGAACGCTGCTTCGGTTCTCGAACCAACAGTGTTCATAAACAAATAATTAAACTGGAAGGAATACGAAAAAAAAATGCACGGGTACATGTTATATAAAACCTGAAGCACGTTACAATAGTTCCTTGCTTCAAGATTAAGGTATATAACGGCTAGTGCTAGGACTAGTCGGCCTGGCGTATAGTGTGACTGATATAATGACCTGTGTCTATGTTTTTAATGTTTGCATATTGTATATGATGATAAACTTGTAAAGTTTAAATTAATAAAAAATATCTGTCTGTCTGTCTGTCTGTCTATGGCGCTTGCATTCCAGTGTGGCAGCCTGTCTTGAGATAAAAGCACAGTAAACAGATAACGCAGTTGTATATCGTTTAATTCGGCGTTCTTTCAACTCGTTCTCGTACCCTGTCGATATTTTTAAATATTACATAGTATTTATTTCGTTGGCGAAGGGCGGATCTAGGGGAAAGGAGCGGACCCGGTCCCACCGCCACACCCGTCCTCCTCGCCCCCACTGAAACCGACAATTATGCTTGTCGGATGTTGTGCCACTGTTCTTAGTTGGAATTAACATAGACCTAATGGTCTCACACCTCAATTAATTTTCCCATAGGGTTACTGTACAGCCTTTTCCAACATCTGAGCTTCAAAGCAGGGCAGCAGACATTGTTGTTCGTTTAATATCTTCAGTATAGCCAATACCAGTAATTTAAAACAATAAAATACATAAGTTAGCCAGGTTTTTTTTCTCGCTCATGTTTTGTGAACCGTATGGAAAATACAAAATTCATACACTATCTAGCTGAATATGTGGTGCTTCGGTCAAACAATTCTGAAATGTGAATGAAACCTCATATCAATATGGGATTTTCTGTATCATCTGTCTTTTACACTGCAGATGTATGCTAAAGCAAAGAAAAACATATTTTTCAAATAAAAAATTGCCTAAAATTGAGAACAAATAGAATTATTTTCTGTTTTGTTTTTGTCTCTCGGTCCGTGAGCTTTCAGGGGAGATAATAGAGGTGTGAGACCTAATAACTGTTTTTTTATTACGTCTGTGGACTTAACGTCTAATGCACCAATACAACATGTTATATAGAAAACAAAAACATGTGTGTGTGGGGGTGGGGGTGGTGTGGGGGATGCCCCCGTATCCCTTTCTTGTCTTGAAAGCGCTGTTTGTTGATACAAACCTTAAAATAGCTTATCAAACATGCATCTGCTAGAGGACTGTGAATGTAAACATAACCACGTGAGGTTATCAATCAATTAGCCACACCTCCCGGGAAAGCAAATATATGACACCTGAGGTAGTTTATTTTCAATTTACGAAATGGAGTATTTATGAAATGGAGATTTTTTGTGTTTTACACAAAACTGTCACACATTTGTCATTTCATACTCCTTTTATATATTACAGTAGCGTTGCCTGTACAGTGTGCCTGTACAGTGTGGCGGTAGTCAAATGTCTCCCCGTGCTTGCAATCAGAACTGTTATTCATTCCGATCTTTGGAGATCGCTAGGCCCGATATTTACATATATCGGTGGCACGTTCTTGAATAATTTTGTTGTATTACTCACATTAATATATCTGTGTATTACTTTAATTGCGAATAGAAGGGTTGGTTGCACTACTGCAGCCTTTAAAGCTTCTGAGTATTGTTTAATCACCCTTAGGATATGTTGTCTGCTTTTTAATTTAGTTTTGTTAATGTTATTTCCATTTTTGTTTATTTTGTCCATTGTTTCCTCGTTTAGCGCAAACCATTTTGTTAGAAACTGAGACCATACGCCGCTGGCCATGGAATGGTATGAAAATACCCGATTAAAGATTTCGTGTTCACCGTCATATGCATACCACCTTCTGGGTGGCTCAAATGTCGTATTATTGAGTTGTGCTCAAGTCGGGGCTAGAGGGCGTGAACGGTAGCAAGCAGTGTTCAGTACCGTTCATGAACTCTCAACCTTTATCGTGCTCGGCGATTTCCAACTATCTCATGTCATACTCCTTTTTCTTACTGTAATTATGATATGTTTCGTTTATTTGTTCTGGCTACAATAAATATACATTCGAGGATGAAACGTTTAATGAAAAGCTTGCTAGTGGGTTATTGATTTTCCAGAATGGAGATATGATTTACGAAATTGACTTTTAAGTTAATGTACGTACTTTTCATTGAAACTGTGGTCATTTTGTTCGGCCATTTTGGCCCTCCATAATTGGGGGAAAATAGTGCCGGTTTAAAAAACACTAAAACAAACACCTCGTATTACCGAAATGGATGTTTTTACGCAATATACTGGGTTCTCAAGTTTTGTTTAAGATTACCACAAATAAATATTCATATCCAGTAGGATGCCGAGGTTATAATTATGACTGTTGTTCCTGTGAAAACGGTGGTATAAAGGGTAATATGTAAATAAATACTAAATACCACGGCTGAAAATAGATGTTTAAAAGACAAATTTGTAGCGACTACTTCTTGAAACCACTGTGGTATGAAGGGCAGTATGTAAATACATACTGATAAGGGAGCTCGTTTGGAAGCAACAAACACAACCGAGAGAAGAAAGCAGCAGACCCGCTTTTACTGTCTTTTCATGAGAGGTTATGTATTTTACAGCCGCCACACTGCACTAAGCGAACGCTAGTGTGAATTGAATATTAATAAATACTGATGAGGGAGATCGTTTGGAAGCAACAAACACAACCGAGAGAATAAAGCAGCATACCCGCTTTTATTGAGTCTGTTCAAGAGGATATGTATTTTATAGCCGCCACACTGCACCAAGCTAACGCTAGTGTGAATTGAATGGTAATAAATATTGACAAGGAAGGTCGTTGTGAAGCAACAAACACAATTAAGAGAATAAAGCAGAAGAACCTGTTTTATTGAGTCTGTTCATGAGAGGTAATATATTTTATAGCCGCCACACTGCACCAAGCTAACGCTAGTGTGAATTGAATGGTAATAAATATTGACAAGGAAGGTCGTTGTGAAGCAACAAACACAATTAAGAGAATAAAGCAGAAGAACCTGTTTTATTGAGTCTGTTCATGAGAGGTAATATATTTTATAGCCGCCACACTGCACCAAGCTAACGCTAGTGTGAATTGAATGGTAATAAATATTGACAAGGAAGGTCGTTGTGAAGCAACAAACACAATTAAGAGAATAAAGCAGCGGACCCGGTTTTATTGAGTCTGTTCATGAGAGGTAATGTATTTTACAGCCGCCACACTGCACTAAGCTAACGCTAGTGTGAATTGAATGTTAATAAATACTGATAAGGGAGTTCGTTGTGAAGCAACAAACACAATTAAGAGAATAAAGCAGCGGACCCGGTTTTATTGAGTCTGTTCATGAGAGGTAATGTATTTTACAGCCGTCACACTGCACTAAGCGAACGCTAGTGTGAATTGAATATTAATAAATACTGATAAGGGAGATCATTTGGAAGCAACAAACACAACCAAGAGAATAAAGTAGCAGACTCGCTTTTATTGAGTCTAAACAATGTGATTATTTTCAATAAAACAATAAATAATAAAAGAATGCGGGTGGAGAATTTTGCCGATCTTTTGTATCATCACGTAGAATAATTCTACTTGGCAGCGTATGTATACATGCCAGGTAAATATGTTATTAGTGCAGGTCAATCTCTTAGCAACTGTTATCTGTTGTAAACTCCACATGCTTCGAATTGTTTGGAAATATGCTGTCATTATTTGTATTTACCGCATTACGTGGTCCAGCCTTAATTCCATTAATTGATGGGAAAGCTTATATTAGAAGGGTTTTATAACGGATATTTACACGTTTAAAAACATTTTTACTGAAAAAAGTGTGATAACCTTTTTAGAAGTAACTATTAAATGTTGTAATTTTACAATATGCAAAGTGTTTAAGCCAACATTAAGGTTTTTATTTCATACCCCAGCCAACACCGTTTTAGCTTCTTGGAGAAGGGGTTGTATGGGGTATGAAAGTTAATACTCGGACCACGTAATGCGGTTAATAGATTAAAAAGGTTCGACCGATCTGCCAGCCAACTATCAAACTTTTTATGTTCTATTTCAAGATTTATTCCCCACACCAGAATTATGTCGTTACATCGGTTAAATTATTCCTAAATTATGCATTTTATAACATGTTTTTACTCAATTCTATATACTTTAATTCAATATAGGGGTTTTCTGTCAAAATTTTGCTTATTATTTACGCCGTTTTCTGTTAGAGCTTCGTCGGAACCCACGTTTGATTAATCACGAATGGAGTGATAACGTAATCAGTCAAACGTGGAATGATAACGTAATCAGTAAAAATGTGGGTTCCGACGATGTGCCAGAGTGATAACGAAATCAATCAAACGATGTGCCAGCATGATTTTCTGCCATAGTCTGCCATTTCTCGCCGTTTTACACTCATCTCTATTTTATGTTTAAACCCCAGAGCTTTTAATATTTAGAAGAACAGATTAGGAAAATTTCAAGACAGGCAGGATACTTTCGTTTTTCCTAATATGTATACAGACGTTGGCTATTCAAATCATGGGAAGGCAGAGTCCCCTCTAGATCTGCTAGTGCTTTAAAAGAAGTAATATTGCGAAAATTCACATCTGTTACTCAAAACTTGTGTGTGTTGTATGTTCAACCCAAGCCTACCAATGCTTATTTTAAAACGTGTAGTTATGTGTATTCGCCAGTCAGTTTTGAATTGACAACTAGTAATTCACAAATAACACAAATAACGCCAAAGAATGTGAAAGAGAATGAAATTCAAAATATAAAAAAAAAAGACATTTCAATGCAGGTTTACTTTTTTTACTTTTTATAAAATTATCAATTTCTGAACGAATGAACAATAAAACAACGAAATAATTAATAATGCTTTCCATATATACACAAGCGGGACCAATCGCTTCAAAAATCAACACATTCTAGCAAAGTACTATCAAACGTGAACAAGCAAGGTTTTACGCAAGCGTAAAATAGCTGCCCGAGAGAAAATAGCATTATTTCTGGGAACAAAGTTTAACATTTATAATAACAGACCAAGTCACGGGTGTTAAAACAATGTTCAAAAAAAGAGTTGTCACGGAGACGTAAATGATCGTTTTTTTTACTAGACACTTTCTATCCAATTTGTGCTACGCGAATCCTTGACATGCCTTACAAATTGATTACATATTCACCTTTGTAGCACGACGTCCTAAAGTACACATCAGCACAGAAATAGAATTACTCACATGTATGGGATGCGTTTGCGTTAGCGTGCATTACAACACAGATAAACTGTTCATTGCTACCATGTATAATTATAAGATTGCGTTATCAAAGTGAAAAAGCTCAAAGCAACTATTCATTACTACCTTACCATGTGCAATTACTAAAACAATATAAGAGTCGCTGCCGTTCTGGCAGCGAATAATGTTATTCGCGTTGCGAAACCACGTGACATTTTGATCGGATTCATCTAGAAATAGAATATACAACATGTTGACAGTTTCGATCGGTCGAACACTATTAACCTATTCACCGTTCAATAAAATTAATGACAGCATGTCCAGTATGGGGAGTTTACAATAGATTACAGTTGATAAGAGATTAACATTCACAAGATCCTATTAACCTGGCATGTATACATAAGCTTAGTAGAATAATTATCCGTGATTATACAAATCATATTGCCAAAATTTTCCACCCACACACTTTTTTTTGAAAATAATGAAATGAATAAAAGAAGTAAAAATTATCGCTCAGTTCAGATATGTTTTTTTTATTCATAACAAAGAATGTAGTTCAATTACATACCCCTACGAAGCGGTCCATTTCCTCCGTAAATGGTAATTCGATTCATCCAGTACTTTTTGAGATGAGCCCTCCCAATTACTTTGAAATGAAAAAAGCCCATGCCAGTGTACATGATAGGACTGAGGCTATGAAGATAACTCTTCACCATTAATGAACCGAAAGGGGTGGAGCGTAGCGGTTTTAATGATGACTATTTATCTTCATAGACTCTCTGCGACATAGTTTACCATAGTCTCTTCGTGGTTACCATAGGACCAACGAGCCCTATATATGTGGCTTTGAAGTAGAATACCGCTTAAACCGGTGCTTGGGGGAGTGAAAGATATTGCGTCTCATATTACCTCTCATGAACAGACTCAATAAAACCGAGTCTGCTACTTTACCCTCTTGTTCGTGTTTGTTGCTTCCAAAGGAACTCCCTTATCAGTATTTATTCATCAATATAGATCACGCTCTTAATCGAGAATACTGCTTGTAGTAAACCCTTGAATAGATAGTGCAAGTTTGTGAAAATCTGAGGCAATTGATTTGTTAAAAAAGTTGAGTAAACACTAAGTTGGGGATAACTAATCTCATAAAGAACTGAAGGAATCGAATTGTCTTTTGCGGCGGAGGAAAGAGTTCACTTTGTAGGGGTGTGTGCGCTCAAAAACAAAACTTCGTTAAGCACTGGGAAAGTAACGAAGCAAAAACAAAACCTGATTCGAGAGTTTTTAAGATTGTAATTTAAGCTAGCTCGTCTGAGAAGTAACTCATAGATAGAACTCGAACTGTAACCGCGTAGCTGTACGTTGCTTTTGTTTGTGAACCAAATTTCTGTATGTATCAGTCATGAAACTACGGAACCTCGCTCGATATATTGAACATGTTGATGTTCAAAAATCGATCTCTAAGCGGCCGGGGTTGAACCGATGTTTGAACGTCAACATTTTTAAATAGTTCTGTCCCGCGACTGGGTACACTACACATCTTCACATTTCATTTACTTATCTTTTGTTAATTAATGTATTTCTTTTTGTTAACGAAAGCTACACAATAAGGATCTAAACTGCTGTAGTATTTTAGCAAACACAAATTTAAAATTAAATTAAAATTTAACATATTTCATAAACGAGATTATCTAACCTTATGTGTCTTCGTTGGCGTGGTTCTCGAACGTATACTTATTTGTCAGCTCTACAGTGAAAACAACTACGCCTCGCTAATTCTACGAATCCCATTGTTTTTCAAATTATATCGGTAAGATAAACATTTCCACGAATCCCATTGTTTTTCAAATTATATCGGTAAGATAAGCATTTCCACTAACAAAACACGATACCATATCGTAACATGACAGCGATTTAACGGCCGCGATGATAAATTGGTGATTGCATCGGATTTTTTTTAATAAGCACTCTCAGATTTGATTTTTTTGTTTTAAGACTGGCGATGTTAGTCCCGTTAGCTTTTCTATATAGCTTGCTTATTTACGAATAATAATTAATAATGATTTGAACCATGTTACGAGGGGTGTTCCGTAAATAATGCGATTGGTATTGATACTAGAATACAATAATCATTTTTGATCAATTATTTTTGCGATTTCCTTCAAAGTACTCCCCCTTAGACGAAACACACACTTTTGAAAATATTTTTCGTATTCATGAACAGTTACACCCTTAAAACACTGGTAAACAGCAGATCCCAGGGCATTCCTCGAGTTATATCTCTTCCCAGATAAGTGATTTTTTAGTCTTGGGAAGAGAAAATCGCAGGGGGCCAGGTCTGGCGAGTAAGGGGGTTGCGGGAGAACGGTGATCTTCTCTGACTCCAAAAAGTCCGTTACAATACGGGCTTTGTGGGCGGGCGCGATGTCATGCAAAAGACGAACATACTTAGACCTGTTATAGGGCGACGCTGTTTGTAGTACTTCTTCAATTGTTTCAATACGACGTTTTTATAAAACCGTCCGGTGACAGTAATGCCTTTTGGCACCGCCGTCTGTATGGCGGGACCGTTGGTAGTGAAAAAAATTGCATACATAATCTTCTTAAGAGTTCGCGTTCGTTTGGCAATAATTGGTCGTTTCATATTTTTCGTGGCCCAGATTCGGTAAGATACTTTTCTTTTTGGCTCATAATAATGGACCCACGTTTCATCACCGTAACTAAATTCTCAACGATGTTTTGCTGTATTTCGGATACATTTTCAGAAGTTTTTTCGCTGTTGTAACCCTTAACTTCTTTTGGTCCTCTGTCAGCAAATGCGGTATCCATCTTGCATTTATTTTCTTAACTTTCAGATGCTTTCTCAAAATTAGATGAACTCGTGCTAACGACAAGTTTGTCATCCGAGCTAATTGTCTTACTATGTATCGAGCATCAGTTTTCGGGAGTTCACGGATTTTTCAACGTTTTTCTTGGTCGTTGGCGTTACAGGATGACCAGGGCAAGCAGTATCTTTCAAGCACTGTTGCCCAAATTTAAATTTGGTCACCCACCTACAAACTACATTTGACTATCCCCGTAAATGTCACACACCTCTTGGTGAATATCTTTCGGCTTCAACCCAAGTAATGACCTACCTCTAATATAGGCCCTAATTTCAAGCACATTTTCTGCTCGTGTTCCAGTCAAATGTACATTGCACCAAGGTCAGTGAATGCATGAATGAGATTTTTACCTTTGACACGCGTCAGTGATCACTCTAGCGATACGAAGTGGTTTCATGTAATATTGCACGAGTTCCGCGAAATAATACAACAGTCGCATTATTAACGGAACACCACTCGTAAATCATTCGTCTTGTTTTTTGTATTCGAACCTATATAAGAATAACGAAGAATAACTGAAAATTCCGAATTGTATAACCATTTAATTAATTATATCACGCAGATTAAAACTACAAAATTTTAGTTAATTGATATTATACGAATCAGTCTTGGGTATCCGGTGTAGATCGGGAATTCCAACACTAGGTGTTGTTTTTTTTGTGTTTTTTTACATTTATGTAATGTTTTTACATTTAAAGTTATACCTTTTTTTTTTACATTTGTGACAATTTTTACATTTGAGATTCTTACACCCGTCTAGAAAACAGTTTAAGCATTTCATATTTTTTCAATTATATGGACAATAATGGTGCAAGTTTTCGAAAATCTGAGGCAATTGATTTGTTAAAAAGTTGGATAAACACTAAGTTCGGGAGAAATAAGTCTCAGAAAGAACTGAAGGAATCGAATTAGCTTTTGCGGCGGAGGAACGGGTTCTCTTTGTAGGGGTATGTGCGCTCAAAAACAAAATTCATTAAACCAGTAGGGAAAGTAATGAAGCAAAAACAAAAGCTTAATCGAGAGTTTTTAAAACTGTAATTAAAAGGGACACACGGCAATCTTTATGTTTTAAAAACTCACGGCGTCCCGATAGTTTTTCTGCATAACTTGCATTTGTTCAATCATTAATATTAATTAGAATAATAGTATTGAGCAATTTGTTTTTGCATATTATTACTTTTTGATATTATTGCACCAATAATATATTTAAAACGTATAGTATAATAAGACGAAATAGTGAATACTTAAAATTTGATTTGTTTAAATGTAACCAGGGTAAAAATAAAAACGATACTGGATATATAAATCGAGACACCCATTTCAAACACTCAAGATAGCCGTGTGTCACTTTAAGCTAGCGTCTCGGAGAGGTAATTCATAGTTGGAACTCGAACTGTAACCGCGTAGCTGTAAGTTGCTTTTGTTTGTGAAACATATTTCGGTATGTATCAGTCATGAAACTACGGAACCTCGCTTGTTGTACTGAAAATGCTGACGTTCAAAAGTCGATCTCGCATTGAACGTCAACGAGCAGTATCTTTCAAAATTTAAATACGTTTTTAAATAGTTCTGTCCCGCAATTGGGTACACTACACATCTTCACATTTTCATTCACGTATCTTTTGTAAATCAATGTGTGTATTTTTTTGTAAGTAAAAGCTACACAAAAAGGATCTTAAATACTGTAGTATTTTAGCAAACACAAATTCAAAACTAAATTAAAATATAACTTACGATGCATACATTATTTCATAAACGAGAATATCTTACCTTATGTGTCGTCGTTGGCGTGGTTCTCGAACGTACTGATGTGTCATCTCTACAGTGGAAACAACTACGCCTCCCTAATTCTACGAATCCCATTGTTTTTTTCCAAATTATATCGGTAAGATAAACATTAATACGATACACTAACTCAACACGACATCGGAACATGACATAGCGATTTAACGGCCGCGATGAATCAGTCTTATTCATTTTGTTTTAACATTTTATTTCAAATATCAAGTGTACATACATTTTAGGCATACAATACAGATGTGATTTTTACTACCTCATACAATACAGGTGTTATATTTAACATAACCTCTCTGCTCCATTAAGACTTTAATCTTACAGGTAATGATTTTACATTATAACGTTCAGCTAAATACTGCTAAAAAACAAACTATACTGCTGATATGTTTTGTCACAGTATCTTTATTTATTTCTTTTTTAAATAATATTACCTTTTGCTAAGAGGTACATATACTGAAAGGAAAAAGAAACGCAGGGTGCGTATTTCCGCTATATATTGTATGTTTAATATGCTACTGCTAATCGAATGGTACAGGGCGACATTAGACCTGTCCTTTTAGAAAGAAGGTTTAAACAGCACTGAACACACCAATGGTTACCCCTTTAAAGTTTCATTATCGTCAGAATGCGCATTTGGCAGGTGAGCAAACTTAGGCTTTAAATGTTGCAATCACTTAACATTAAATACAGTACTGAACTGGCTCAGTTTTTCAAAGAGGAACTTCAGCATTTATGAATTTCTTGTTACAACGTGTACTGTGATTAAAACGTCTACAACATCACAGTTGTGTCCTTTTTCTAACTAACTGCTCTTTTCTTTTTTACAAAACATCTTGGGATTTCCTTGGAATATATATGGAATTAAGTGTGCAGTATATGCAATATCCCTATATAGCGGAAATACGCACCCTGCGTTTCTTTTTCCTTACAGTATATATACTGAGAAAAATTCAATATTTCTAAATCGTTTAGCTTGTTCTATGTAAACAGTATAAATTGGAAGACATTTTCTCAGTTTGAGAATAAATATACTTTTTATAGAGAAGCGCTAAAATATATAAAATATAGATGTTTGATACGCACTTAGAGCCTAGAATGATATCTTCCGGTTTGATTTCTAACAACATATTGCTTTGAATTTGCAATGAATCAGCCTTAGGTATCCGGTGAAGATCGGGAATTCCAACACGAGGTGTTTTTTTTATTACATTTAACAACATTATATTTTTTTACATTTGTGACAATATTTACATTGGAGATCTTATACCCATCTAGAAAACAGTTTTAGTATTTCATATTTCTTCAATTACATAACTGACCAACCACCCCCACCCCACCTTTCATTTTGTTTTTATAAATAATGGTACCAACGAAACAACAAACTATGGAACGTAGACAAAAAAAATCACTAATACTCAATACAAAGAGAAAATATAGCATATTTTATATTTTCGTAATTCACACAAACTAAATATTGATACATATTTAGAAAACGTTAGAACAATGTAAACAGGTTTTTGACAAGTATATACTACTATCCATTAACAAATGTTGAACCTTTCCTTATATACAAGTACTCTAAAACACGATATTGTCACAATAACTTATAACAAACTAACGGAAGAAGATTCCAGTCCTGTGTTGGAGGCCTGTGGCCTAAACTGTGAAATCGCTCTACTCGGAACACCTTCTTGTCGAAGTTTTCTGCACCATATCTATCCATAACCTTATTTCGAAGAATCCTTGAGTCGTGAGCAACATGTCGCGTCTGGAAAAGAAATGCTGAACAAGTTAAGTGTGTGTACCAAGTTAAAGCAGAATGCAATATAAACCAGTAAACAAATAATGTCGTTTTCAGTTATCTTACCGTTGAATTATGCACAAGTGTGTAGTGTTTACGCGAAGTTGTCTCCTTGGCCACCATTTTAAAACGACAGCAAACGAATCAATATTTAAAAGTAAACAATGAACTGAATTGAACTGAATGTTGTTTAACGGCTCATCAACACAGTATATGTTATTTAGAGCCGCCCCAGAGAGAGGGGGAAGATACATAGGAATCCGGGAACCGTGCCCTACTCTTATGATCGAATAGATTCCTATGGTTCTTTAACGTGCTCGGAGGATAGACCGATACACGAGACCGCCCGGTTTACGTCCCCATCCGACGGAATTGAATTGAATTAGATTGTATAGTCGCACTAACAGCTAAGGTCATATGGCGACTTCCAGCTTCCACTGGTGGAGGAAGATCCCAGGTGCCACTCCGGGTAATTTTCGTGCATTGGCGGGCACCTGGGTAGAACCACCGACGTTCCGCAAGCCAGCTGGATAGCTTCCTCACATAAAGATTCCTAGCCATCCGACGGAAGTAGACAATGAAAAGCATGACAATACAAAACATACCATCCAAATACAAGACGATAAAATAGACCATCAAAAGGCAAGACGATACAAAAAGTTTTGAAAAAGGCAAGACGATACAAATAGTCCTTCAAAACGCAAGACAAACAAGTCGATCATCAAAAGGCAAATGATACAAATAGTCCTGCAAAGGGCAAGGCGATACCAATAGTTCTGCAAAAGGAAGACAAACAAGTAAACCATCAAAAGACAAGAAAACATAAATGGACTATCAACGGGCAAGGCAAGATTAAAGTCTATTGAAAGAAAAAGCAATACAAATGTAGAAATAAAGGACAGATATAAACACACAAATAGTCTTTCATAATGAAGAAAACGACCAGAAATTATTTATATACACAGACATGGCCATTACATCATGGATTGCGACTCGCCTTGGGTACCTTTCATAAATCACCAGCAAAGTATATACGCTGAAGCTAACGAACCATCTCTGTATCATAGACGATACAAATTAGCCCTTCAATATGCCATTAAATTAAGTTTTACCCATCATACCTAACTTCTGATACTTTTAATCCTAGTTATGAACCTCTGTTTATCGAAATTCGAAGGCCATTCGAACATTTGGTCTTCGTATTAAACCGAAGTAAGGAAATCTCGAAATTAACCTACATTTGATTTGCCAAGTACAAAGTATCACACATTCCATCGTGGACTTTAGAAACACCAACCATTATTTTTGATCTTTGCAATAATAACAAGTCGGTACAGATCCTACTGTCTTTCAAAGTAAATTTAATGAAATTAAAACAGTTATTTTCAACATATATATATATATACAGATGGTTTTAAACATGTTGATAAGGTAGCTGCTGCAGCTGTTGTTCACAAACACAGTATAAAGAATCGCCTGTTTGACAAGACCTCTGTCTTTTCATTGAACTTAAAGGGACACAAATCTTGATTTTTTAAAAACTCACGGCGTCCCGTTAGTTTTTCTCTTCACTTGCATTTGTAATTGTTAGAATAGTTCAAAGCAAATTATTTTTACATATTACTAACATTTTATAATAGTGCATCAACAATATATTTAAAAATTTGGTGAAATAGTGAAGAAAATTGAAATCTCAATTTTTTATTTAATTATATGCAAGCAGTTTTAAAGTCAAAATGACGCAGGATAACTAAATTGAGGAGCAAATTTTAATGTTTGAATAAAACTCAAATTGCCATGTGTCCCTTTAAGACAACTGAACTTGGCTTACGCTATATTCATGAATATGATGATTACCATTTCGTAATCTTTTTTTGATTCCTTTCATCTCTTCAGGCTCCGGGTAATTGAAAACATGATAACGCAGTTGTGCTTCAACTTTCAGAAACATACAACTCTCTCTTATAATGGATAATGTTATTATTTTTCTGCTGGCTTCCACGCCCCGTAGGAATACGCGGTTAAGATAGAGCTGATAGTGCTGCTAAAGCAGTATATATTTATAACTCTTGGCAAGCCATTTGGGATTTGTCTGTGAACAATAAATTGCATTCGATTAAACCGTTACTCGTTAGTCTTGTTTTAGATTTCTCAAAAGAAGTCAGAACAGTGATGACAGTGAGTTTAAAGCAACAGTTACAGTTGCCGACAGCAGTGTGTACAGATGTAGATTGCTACACGTACACTTACAGATGCCAACGCGTTGAGTTGTTGAGGGAAACTAAGAGTTTCAGACATGGTTGCAGACCATGTCAATTTGGAGTATTGCACCTCACACAAAATTCTAGGCATCTCATTGACTGAGAGGACTCACATGGTGACTCGCCCCTATAAATCTGACTGACTACACGTATTTCCGTATTGAGTCAGTGAAAAATAATATATTAATTCATCAGTATCGATTAACCTATTCAACAATGTCTACATCATGTAATTATAGAAAGTGTTCGAAACTTACCTTTTCCATTATTCTGGAACGTTCTTCTTGCTTGTTTATCATTATGTCTTCTTTATGTTTTAATTCCTTCTCTATATGTTTGGTCCATTTTTGCACCTCTTTACGAATTCTGCAAAACAATAACATTAGTAACTGTATCATGATAAACCAGACAGCTCATTTTCATATGTTTAATTAAATTCATATCAGTCCTACTAAGAAAAGATTTCGAATAAACCGCGTTCAGCATTCCATTCGTACTAATTTATTCTTAAATGTATTAAATGTTTCAAAAATATATTAATCTCGGTAAGCCGTCATATCTAAATCCAACAATTATATTTAAATCCTCTATTTACACTCCAACTGCTACTAGTATAGTAAAATCCTGCACTGTTTCAGTAAAGATGTCTCAACTTGTAAGTGAGAAAGTGTCGATTCTTACGGATGGCGGGATGTATACAATACTGGTTCTATCCCGGAAAAAAAGCGTTGCCTATCTCTACTACAAAACAATTCATCATATACGGCTTAAAATGTGCTAAAAATGAAGTAACCCCCCCCCCCCCCCCCCCCCCCCCCCCCCCATCAAACAGACTGGGAGATATAGTGCATCGTCGTTTTTAAACGCACTGTGTCTGCTGAGCCAGCTACATAAGGACCGACGATTTTTGAGGAAAAAAAACAGTACTGAGTTTCGTCTGTGTGTTCTTGGGCAAGACTGTTTCCCTTAGCCTCGTCTGTCGGACTGGGACGTAAAGGGCGGTCCCGTGTATCGGTCCAAGCACGATAAAGAACCATAGGAATTTATTCGATAATAAGAGTAGGGCACGGTTCCCGGATTCCTATGCATCCTTCCCCTCTCTCTGTGGCGGCTCTTAATAACCTATACTGTGTTGATGAGTCGTTAAACAACATTCAATTCAATTCAATTCAATTCCTAATACGAATATTTCTGCTCATTTGAGAAATACGAAACAAATGGCTGCCACAGTACACAATAACAGGTGTATCTTATCAACTTTTAAAACTCATATACATGAATGAAATACACAGAATGATTAATGAATGAGTAGTAATGTGGAATGGCAATCTAGGTTTATAACATAGAACATGAGGAATGAATGTAACATTTATGTTATATAAATTATATACATGAATAACCAGGTCCTGATAGGTGATCTCCTGTTTGTTTTCGGTGGTATGTCTTGCAAGAATAGTCTCATTTCAAACAATACGACTTTCAAAAAATGACTAAAAATATATTCTTCTTCATACATATTTATACATTTTAAACAAATTGTAATAGTAAAAAAGTTTGCAATGATTTATAATTGGGTATTGAAATGCATAGTAATATACGAAAACAACCATATAAACAGAGGTGAACCAAATGGTTGGACCTAGTCGTTTGGAGATTGTTATCAGCATTCGCAACATCTCGTACACCGCTTCGCAGCGGGATCCCGAGGAATGACGGGATGGGCCGAGCGTTCACGATTGTGTTATCAGGTGTTGTTTGGGGAGAGATATCAGGGGAGACGAATCATTGCTAGTTATTGAGTTATTGAGAATCTCACCCAGTTACAATTTTCAATGTAAGCAGTACCTTTTTATATTCTTGTTTTGCTCTATCTCCTTTGCTTCCCGTTCACTCTGTATTTGCTTGGTCGTAATTTCTAATGACTTGGCCGCAGTTTCATTGGCACGCTTAATGTTCTGAAAATGTATTATAAGACTGACATATACATATTTTATTCTTGACTAAGATTTCACCCCATTAGTAATTTTAGTTATGTTAATACATTAGTCTACTCTTGCTACCTCTGCTGATTTAGTTATCTGCTCAAATGATAATTTTAATATAATAACTATTTATAATATTCTCAGTCAACTAACCGCGTAAGTGGGGCTTAATGTTAGGAGGGTCGGGGCTATTTCATTCAGAAAACGTTAACTTAATGTTAAGAGGGTCGAGGCTATTTCATACAGAACACGTTAGCTTAATGTTAAGAGGGTCGAGGCTATTTCATACAGAACACGTTAACTTAATGTTAATAGGGTCGAGGCTATTTCATACAGAACACGTTAACTTAATGTTAAGAGGGTCGAGGCTATTTCATACAGAACACGTTAACTTAATGTTAAGAGGGTCGGGGATATTTCATTCAGAACACGTTAACTCAATGTTAAGAGGGTCGGGGATATTTCATTCAGAACGCGTTAACTTAATGTTAAGAGGGTCGGGGATATTTCATTCAGAACACGTTAACTCAATGTTAAGAGGAAGAGGGTCGGGGATATTTCATTCAGAACACGTTAACTCAATGTTAAGAGGAAGAGGGTCAGGGATATTTCATTCAGAACACGTTAACTCAAAGTTAAGAGGGTCGGGCTATTTCATACAGAACACGTTAACTTAATGTTAAGGAACACGTTAACTTAATGTAAAGAGGGTCGGGGCTATTTCATACAGAACACGTTAACTGAACAATGGGGTTATTATCATGTACAGTCAACACTATCAAGAAAAGGCATTAGGAGACTTGCCAACAATAAATGCAAATGCGAGAGTTCAATGAAAATTGCATTTAATAATATAGATGTTAAACAAGAAAGAAATCTTGAAACAGATTGTACTGAAATGAGAAAAGTGATCCTATAGAAATCATAGCGCCCAAACGCAATGGCACCGCAGATCTGCACTGTACCACAAACAAAGAGCCAATTAACTATACAATGAAAGGGACAATACACAACACAAAGAGCGGTGAAGATATACACAACACAAAGAGTGGTGAAGACAGTGTTACCGACTTGGAACGGTCAGTAGACAATATGGCCCATTCGTTAGCTTAAATCGATTTCAAGTGTACACAGCCTCGCTATTACCCTGTCTTAAAGGCTCAAATTGACAAGATAGTGTAAATAAAAGTACATCCCATCAGAAAGGAAAATGAGATATAGGGTTCTATAGAAACCACAGCGTCCAAACGTAATGGCATCGTAGGTCCGCTCTGTACTACAAACAAGAAGCAATATTTAATTAATTATACAATGAAAAAGACAAAATTCAACAGAAAGGTGGTGAAGACAGGGTTACCGACTTGGAACAGTCAGTAGGCAATAAGGCCTACAGGTTAGCTTGTATCGATTTTATATGTACACAGTCCTCGGTATTATCCTGTCTTCAGCGCCCAAATAGACAAGACAGTGTAAACAAACTACATCCCATCAAAAGGAATTCTCCAACAATAAAGTCCATATCCAAAGAAATTAACAAAAGAAACACTAAGATGTTGTAAAGCTATATAAAATACAAAATAAGGAACATCTCAGGATGTATCCAGAATTGTACTGAGCAACAACAGCAGTTGCAGTCAAAGAGAAAACCAATTTAGGGTACGACCAGAAAACCCGAGGGACGAAAGCTCATGCACCTACCTCCCTTGGTCGGGGTTTCAGTAGGTGCAATCATAGAGTCCCAAGAGGTTGTCCAGTCATCGCACAAGAGTAAAGGTGAAGCGTAGTGACCGACTGTAGAGGGGTAAGTCACGAATTAATTTTGTAAAGTGGACAGGAAACCCGCCAGATCCCTTTAACTTTTGAAGTTTATAAACCACATCTTCATAAAATAAGGGTAGTTTACTTAAATGTTCCAAAAATCGATATAGACGTTGATATCTCAGAGAGACGTCATAGATGAGAATAACGCAAAGAATGGTAAATATATAAACGTCGAATTTTAAATTTAAATACTGACATAATATATGACGTCACGTGTATCAATTAGACATTGGTACATATGTTTTGGGTCGTAACAGAAGTGGTCGTAATTTATTTGCATGACAATGTCTAATTTAGTAATCAGACAATAAGTTTTATGAAGCATATCCAAGAAGTGATGATTTATTTTCACGTCTATTACAGTACTCAGACAGTTTTTAAAAATTCTGCAACATAGCTGGGTGGTGACGAACTATTTCCTGGTGTATTCAGTTACCTTCTGTGTTCGTTTTAGCATTTTCTTCATTCGTTTCTGATTCTGTTTTTGTAGCTTTGTCTGTACTTTCAGAGCATGTTCCAATTTTTCTTCTTCTTTTTCACTGGAAACAAATAATCGGTATGTGTTATTGAGACACAAATACAAACAATAAAACATATTCATGAAGCCCTCATATTTGATAACTAACTAGTTTGTAATGATTTCTCATTAAAAATATAAAACTAAATCAACAATGAAAACAGCATGACATGTCACCAATGTGTTATTGCTTTCTAGTGCATGTTGGGTCACTACGTTTTAAAAAACTAATATGTATAATTTATTCATATGACAGTAGAGCGTACATCAGTTATGTTTTTAAATAGACATTATTATTTTGACCGTCTAAAAATAAAATTTAAACACCGAGTATAACAATTAAAGAAAAGCAAATTCTGATTTACTGTCAAAGAATCACAAATATATCAAAACAAGCAAAAACAACACATTTTGTCCAAAAAAAAAAAAAATATAAAAAAAATATGAAAGCGAAACTTACACGTCCTTCTTTATTTCTTTCACCTTATTCTCCACCGCAAGTTGATAGTTCTGGAGTGCCGTCTTCTGCTGTATTTCTATACGAGCTGTCAATTTCTTCTGGTTAGCCCTGATCAAGTTAGAGATATATATACATACTCATGTCGTTAGAAGTGACGTCGCAGACGAAAAATATGATGATTTAGATATTTCAAGCAAATCAACGAAAGTTGCACGGATATGTGCTGATACACTCGTAAAATACAGCCGTTATGAAAATATAAAAATAATTCACAAATGGAAACATACAAACGAGGTGCATCCGTGGCCGTGATAGTAAAGACGCCACGTCTAAAACATTCTCCCTTCTCACCGCTGCGGGTTCGAATCCCAAAGAGATCTCGGCTTGTGAAGTGAGAATGTGTCGATTCTTACGGATGGCGGGAGGTATACAGAACTGGTTCTACATAGGAACAGTGGGATGGTCTGCCTCTACCACCGCAAGATCGACCGTCATAAATGACCTTATGTACGTAAAACAACATTCAAACAAACAAACAAGGGGAATGCACGTGAAAGGGACACACGACAATATTGAAATATGTATTAATCATTTAAAGTATTCTCTAGATATAGTAATCTAATATCATTCCGATCTTTTAAATATATTGGTGCAATCAAATCAATTTGTTTGTTTGTTTGTATGGTGTTTTACGTCATTTTCAACACATATAAGGTTATATATGACGGATTGTTTTGTGGTGGAGGCAGACCTCCCACTTTTCCTTGGTAGAACCAGTACTGTACACCTCCCGCCATCCTTAAGAATCGACACTTCTTCATTTACAACTCGAGCTCCGAGTGGGACTCGAACCCGCAGCGGTGAGAGGCGAGAAGGTTTACAACGCAACGTCGTTAACCACTCGGCCACGAAGACGCGTCAACAATTAGTAATATACAAGAACATTTGGTTTGAACTTCGAATACGTATTAATATATATTGAAAATATGTAAGATATATAGAAAAAACAAACGGGGCTCCGCATGTTTTAAAAACGAACAAGCTTCCTTTAAAGGGTTTTGAACGACATGAGATCCGACTTGTAAGAAGCTGATAGATTGTTTTCCATATTAATAATTATAAAGTGTAGAGATAAAGTCGCTCGGACTACAAACCAATAGTGTTATAACTTATTGGTCCTTTGGGAACATTAAGTTCAATGTGTGTGACTTTAAATTAGAATACCGCTTAAGGTCTAATTACACTAAATCAACAGGATGTGCTCGCCTGGTGCAGTCGAAAGTAGTTCTGTATTAAAGAGTGCTTATCTTTTTTTCTTTAAAAACTTTTTTATTGCAGTTTCCTGTTATTATTTGGCTGTAACTGTATTCTGGACATGTTGTTGATGTTTGAAAATGCAGCTCATCATGTTTTTGACAGTTTTTGATATAAATTTGAGAAGTGAAAGTAGACAGGGTATGAAATTGCAAGGGGTAAAAATAGTGTTGACCTTTGACCCGGTGTTTACAACTGAAGAAATGTTTCTTAGAAGGTATTAAACCCCCTATTTTAATAGCAGACATGTTTATTTGCATGATAAAGTAAGTTTCCCAGAATTCTAACGAGGTTTGAGTTTTTAACAGGTTGTCAACCTTCTAACTTTACTATGGAAGGGCAATGGAGACTCATTTACGCGGAGTAATGACGATACTCGATCCCCATAGAATAGTGACCTCAGGTCATTGCTATGATCATATTTTATAAATAATTGCTCGATATTTATACAAGTGTAGAAATATTTTGAGATATTGTTCAATAGTGAATGAAGAGAGCAAGGTAAATTCAGATTGTTCTGTTTAATGACATTAAAATGTGTACCGTTAATCATAGTATCACGTGTTAATAGACCCTGACACCATTTGAATAGTCTTTACTGTTATGATTAATCTTTAGTGTGATGAGTGTTATGATACGAAGGACGCATATGATACACGTAAATATATGACATCTCCCACGCACTTAAAGGGACACGTGGCAATCCTTAAGTGAGTTTTGCAAAGTAAAGAATTATATTTCTGTAAATGTTTTAAGAGTTCAGTCTGTATGTAGGCATGTTTGTGAGTGCCTGTTTACATAGAAGAATCGTACAACCCAGTTTGTGTCTAAACGAATCATTTACTAAGCCATATAGACTAAAGGAAAATTTCTGCTATAATGTGCTTCTGTTTATCGAATGGTACGTGTCCATATCAGACCTTTCCTTTCGGAAAAGCGACTAAAACAACATAAAACACCTCAAATGTTATCCACTCAAACTTTCATTGTAGACAGAATACGCGTTTGACTCAAGCAGCTGAGCATACATAGGATTTAGCATTTTGCAATCATTTTATTTTGCAATCATTTTATTTTGCAATCATTTTACATTGAATACAATATTACAGAAATGGCTCAAATTTTCATAGCGCTATTTCAACATTTCTGAATTTCGTATTACCAAGTTTACTATGATTAAACGTAGCGGAAATTCCCATATACTTTTCTATTTTGCAAAAACAACCATGTTAAGCTTGCATTACGTGGTCCCGTCTTAATTCCATTAAGCGATGGGAAAGCTTATATTAGCAGGATTTTGAAACGGATATTTCGACAATAAAACACGTTTAAACACATGTTTTACTGAAAATATGCGATAATCTGTTTAAAATGACCTATTTAATTTTTAATTTTACAATATGCAAGCTGTTTAAGCTGAAATTAAGGTTTTATTTCATACGTACCCCAGCCAACCCCTTTTCGCTTCTTGGAGAAGGGGTTGGATGGGGTATGAAAGTTAAAATTCGGACCACGTAATGATTGAGATTACTATACCCAAGCGCGACTTTAATAAGGAAGTAACGATGTCACTCAATCACAGTGTATGGCTTGAGGTGAAGGGTTACATGTTAAGTGCATTTGTAAACAATACAAATACACACATACAATACAGTGAGAACATCAAGCAAAATATGAGAAAATAAGAAAAACAACAACATGATATACAAAATCTACAGTGAAGTTTACAGAGAAGCGTGTGTTTTTTTTGTGTTTTTTGTTTTGTTTTTATTTATTTGTTGTGTTTTTTGTCAATGGAAAACTGAAATGTGGTAAAGAAATTTAAACTTTCATTTCATTTCGATTTTTAAATGCATAATAAACATATTTTGATACGTTTATAATTGTTCTGTTCGTATTAGACAGAAATAGTCTCTATAAACAGTGTAAGAGTTATATAGAACATTGTTTTGATGGCTGTCATACCCAAACGCGACTGTAATAAAGAAGTAGCGATGTCACCCAGTCACAATGTATGGCTTGAGGTGAAGGGTTAAACTTAAAGTGCTTTTGAAATGGAGAAGTATAAACAGTGTGTAATACTTTAGGATGAGTGGTTGAGTATTTGTTTTGCTTGATTTACATCCGTTTAAAGGTAAACAAGCCAATTTTGATGTTTTCTAAAATTTTGATACATAACTTCTCATTTGCAAATCATAAATAACCCCACTACGTATATATATATATATATAGAATGGACTGTTCTTTCTTTGAATTAAGACCATTCCATTTATGTGACAAAAGGGCGTTTGCGGGGGGAAATAACAGATCAGCAGCTGGACTACTCGCAGACTGAACTGGGTTTACAATGGACGCAAAGGCTATTGTAGACTTAGCAGGCTAAGGATTAATAGTTATCCCGCCAACAAAAAAAAACAAATTTTACAACAGATTACACTGTGTCTAAACTTACCGACAGCAGGTATATACATAACTTACATACTTTGAGAATCCAAACTCTATAGACAAAATTTAACCAACGAGACCAAACCCCAAAACTGGAGCGTCGAATTAAGAATTCGGTTTATACATAGTCAATCACGGGTATTTTAAGAACCCGTAAATAAACCTATATTAATCGGCACATATACATCATCATATGACCTGAACACCGATAGAGTTTTGATGAACGGTTTGTCTAGTGTAATTTTTCGTAATTTGGAGGATAGTATCTTTAATGGAATAGTTGAAACAACTTGTTTTTCTTTACCAATTGTTGATTATGTTGCACCAATAATATATTTTAACCTACTGTAGAATTGACTTTAAAAAGTTTGGAAACGTTATTTTTTGTTAAATGTCATTTAATTTTATGCAAGCAAGTTTACAGTCAAAATGATACTTGCTACATCTAGGTACTTAAAGGCGTGATACATACTTCAAGATTGTCGTGTATCCTTTAAAACATTTTAAATTTTGTATGTTATTGACACATGTATCTTTTATTAAGTTCCCAAGTAAATATTTTGGAGAGGGTGTGCATGGACGGCTGTGTTTTGTATTGAAAAATTATGCCTATCTTTCCTTGTTAAATCGGATCGATTTCATGAGAGCATCATGCAGTGAAAGCAACATGCAATGAAAGCAACATGCAATGAAAGCATCATGCAATCAAAGCAACAATCAAAGCTTCATGCAAAGAAAGCAACATGCAATCAAAGCAACATGCAATGAAAGCATCATGCAATGAAAGCAACGTAGTGTTTTTATATTGATATCGGGTTTAATATGGTTCAGTGTCACTTTACCAGTAAACAAACAGTATTTTGTTGTTGTTGTTTTTTCTAAAAAGGCGAGCCATATGTGTCTCCATGACCACGTACATTCATAAATTACCGTTCTCTGAAATATGTGCTCTGTCCGCGTAAATTACGGTTTGTTATGAGGAAGCATTTGATCCCATTGTAAACATTTTATTCCTAGCAATCTGCCTTTCGATGTACATTATGTTATAGACAGAGTATGGTATCATCGAGCTGGTTGATTTAAACATCGGCGTAGCACATCGAGGAGTTTAAATCAACCAACGAGATGTACTCTGTTTGTTTTGTGGCATGTTTATTTTAGCCGTCTGTCATACTCTACCTTTTGATAACTGGTAGTTACAGAACACTTTGACAGGTGTTATTTTTAATTAAATGATTTAAAATTGTGCAATTACATCTACATTTATATCTACTTATTTTTGTTTAATACTATGTCCCCAATATATTTACGCTTACTATTGGCATATTGCCAAGACTCTTCACCGTCATATATTTTAGACAGTTTATCTTCGAACGTTTTAATCGAACTACACCACATCTGCTTATCCAAGATAACATAAATAAGGTATATTTGATAGACTGCATTCACATCCTCAATTAACTTGTGTTGCTTCAACATTAAGACACTTTTGAAACGCTTGTTTGTCAAAATACTGTGCCATGGGTCGAATTCATCTTTCAAGTCTTTATCAGAATCAGTATTGTCACTAACATAATCTTTTTTCTCACCCGACATAACACAGTCCCTGTCCGACTGGATCTTAATCATATTCTGTTAAAAAGCGGTACTGTGTATTTTGTTACAGTTTACTTTCTATTGCAACAAAACGTATATGATATTGATGTCAATATGTGCACTCGTGGAGAGTTTCTAAGCGAAGCTATGTAGTTGTTATATTACCAGTAAAATAATGTATTACTAAATAGTGAGTCAAAGAACTGGGTCTGTAATGAAAGGTTATATAAACTAGTGCACAACAGAGAGGCAAGAAAGCTGGGTTTGGTATGACCAGTTATAGAAATTATTATTAAATGGTAAGTGCAGAAACACCACTGCACGTTTAGTGGTTGACCTATTTACAGTTCGTCACTATGCTTTCCTCTTTGATTGTGCGATGACCAGACAGATCGAGGGCCTTATGATGACGTCTGCCTAAATCCTTATATGACTGTAGCGTTTGATGTTTGTCTTTAACCTTGTCTTGTCGTACCCTTGACGGCTTGTTCTCTTGTTGCTCTGGCTTCTGCCAGGTCATTGAGTACTTAGTACTTGGCAATTGAGATTATAACCTGGCGGGGATATTTTTTATTTAAACTGTCCCGTTTATTGAGATGACAATAGGGTAAGAGTGAGGTTTGGTGCACCCTAGAACCTGGTTTAAACCCCAAGGCGGTAGCCGTATTGTCAACCCTTGTGTGTTTGTGATGTCTTATCTTGCCTTTTATTCATCTTTATATATAGTTGTTCTTTGTTGTTTGTTGCGTTTTTGTGGTTGACTGTCGTCCTTGAATGCTACCTTTCCTGTTCGATTTGTATATCTATTTTGTGGCTTTCTAGGCATTTGTTTTTTTATATTAATACACGATCATTTATGTGTTTGCGTATATTGCCTTTTAATGCTGCCTTGTTTGTTAGAGATTATAACCTGGCAGGGATATCTTTATTAACATTGTCCCGTTTATTGGGATGACAATAGGGTAAGAGTGAGATTTGGTGCACCCTAGAACCTGGTTTATACCGCAGCAGCCTGTGTTGCCAATGTCCGTTCCAAGGCGGTTGCCCTATTGTCAACCCTTTTGTGATGTCATATCTTGCCTTTTAATCATCTTTATAGTTGTTGTTTGTTTCGGTGTGTGTTTGTGGTTGACTGTCGCCTTAAATGCTACTTTTCCTAGTTGGAAAAAACAAAAAGGTTCCAATGCAAGTCAATTAAAACGTTTCTTTTTCCATTTAGCTCGTTCTTTAATTCTAAAAGGGTAAAATAAACACTTTCCGCTATAGTTGATGAATGAAATACGTGTCTGCAAACAATATACTAAATATAGACACAAACGTCAAACAGGAAATGCAGCATTCAAGGACCACAGTCAACCAAAAACACGCACAGAAACAAACAATAATTGCAAAAGGCAAAGTATGCCATCATAAAAACATAAAAGGGTTGACAAAAGGGCTACTGCATTGGAACGGTCAGTGGCTAAAAGGCCACTGAGGGTTTAAACCAGGTTCTATGGTACACCAAACCTCACTCTTACACAGTTTTATCCCCTAATAAAACGGGACAGTGTAAATAAAACAAGGCAGCATTAACACATGCATGATTGTGTGGATGGAGGTCAATACTGTTCTCTAACATCAATAACGAAGGCTCAATATACACTGCAAATCAACAAATAATATACATTTTCCATAAAAAAAATATAGTTTTCATTAAATTATAATCATAACTCTTAATTCGTTTTAATTAGTTTCATAATTCGCCAAATGACATTATATTTAACTACAATTCTCTAGTATACCCCATCCAGAACATTCAGAAGGGTTCAAATCACTCGCTGTTGTTAAAGCCCCTCCTGTCAATATCGACCATTCATGACGTACTTTTATCAGTGTGAACATTTTAGTGCCACACGGTTCGTAAGGAAACACATGTGTTGAAAGCGTTTCTTCAGAAACAGATACTTACTTCTGTTTCTTTTCGTAGACTACGTATCTCTTCGTGAAATACATTCGCTCTTCTTCGTTGTCCTTTACTACTCTCTGTTAAAGAAGATAAAAACGGATTGACACGACTGGTAATAGCCTTGATGATCTGTTATTGGCTAATGAGTATTGAACTGAAGACCAGGCTAAATGGAATAAGAGAATATTGAACCAATCTTTGTTTACGGACCTATCTCCCAACGCTATATGATGATTGAAAAGGCATGGAAAGCTTGCTTATTTACTGCTAACATGCTACATGAACTATAAGCTCAGGTATATAAATTATATTAACTTGTAATGTTTTTTCTTTGAATAGCATTGTTATATTGAATAGTATCTAGGGTATAGCAGTATACAATACTTGGAACTTTATTTTTATGAAGAAAATAACAAATACAATTGGCTAGTAATGGGACCTTAAACAATATTATTTTAAAGCAATCAATAATCCTGAGGATAGTTTTTACCAGGCCGACGAAGATGTTCTTACTTTTATTGACCAATACCTAGACGAAGAATTGCAGCTTATGTTTGAGGAGCTCGATAGCGAGATAACTTTGATAGAAATTAATAAAGAAATCAAACAATTACGATCAAATACAAGCAATGGGCCAGATCTATTTTTAAACGAATTTGTTATACACGAAAGTGATGACCTTACAATGTACTTTCATAAATTATTTAATTGTTGTTTACAATATGGATACTTTCCAGAAAAATTGAGTGAAGGGTTCATAGTTCCCATCCCGAAAGGTGGCGATAGTTACGGCCCATCTAACTATAGAGGAATAACTGTATTAAGTACATTAGGCAAATTGTTCACGCGCATTTTCAATAACATGTTAGATAATTGGGCCGAGTCGTATTTTGTCTAAATAATGGTGAAAAGCTATTTTGTGCATTTGTCGATTTCAAAAAAGCATTTGACTTTGTTGTCGAGACATTCTTTGGTATAAAGTAATAAAATATGGAGTAAGGGAAATATCTTTAATGTACTCACATCAATGTATAGCAATGTCAAATCTAGAATAAAGAACTTAAACACACTAAGTGATAGTTTTTCATGTAGATTAGGAGTCGGACAAGGTATATAAGATTGTCACCTTTGTTTATATAGTCTTTATCTGAATAATATTGAAGGCATTTTTAGATCAAAGGGTGTTGAAGGTGTCGATATAGGAACCATTAAGATATGCTTGCTTTTGTAAGCAGATGATATAATTTTGTTCTCAAAAAGCGCAGAGGGTCTTCAGGATTCCTTAAATATTTTAGCAGATTATTGTGATAGATGGAAATTGACGGTGACATTTGATAAAACTAAGGTAATGATTTTCAAAAGGGGAGAAAGTCTGACTTAAAGCTACAGAGTCCCTATATCAATCGATTTCTTCTTTGTAGGCGTGTCTTTATTTGTAACTTTATGTTCACCAGCTCATGTCGAAATCGGGTATTTAAGCGAGCAAATATAGCGCATGAACTGTATATACATCGACCAGTACTCATCGTACCTATACACAGGTATCAGTAATTTTTATCGAAAAAAAAAGTTAGCTTCTTTCGGGGCTCGAACACACGACCTTCTGATTTCCAGTCCTGTGCTCTAACCACTGAACTACAACGCTACTTGAGAAAATAGTATACTAACTACCATATATTATGAGGCAAAATAACTAAACACAACTAAAGATGGATCAATAAATATGCAGTCCATATTGTCGCACGTGTAAATTAACATTGCCTGGTGTAATACTGTATCTTATCAATATGAAACTAATATTTCGTCTCAAATCAACCATATATCGACTTGTTATTTAGCGCTTGGATGAGTTTGTGGGCGCGCTCTTGTTATTACGTAATGCCTATTTAGTGTTTAAAATGCTGCAAAATACCAATAAATAGCAGTGGTCTAGAGGTTCAGCGTACATCTTTCAAATCTTACAAGTGCAAGGCTGTGGTTCAAATCCCGTTCCGGGCAACTGTTTTTTTATCACATATATTCTGGAGCCGTATATTTATCGATGTTACCTGTACGGAGGCTAAATAAAAATGTGAAATTTTACGTATCGATTTCTCCTTTTGGGGTGTTCGTCGATTTGAAACTACTTCACACGTGACTCATTCATATTCATGAGTTATTATCAGTTAAAATAGGGACTGTACAACTTTAAGGACATATTTCGAGCCTGTTATATGTGGAGGTGGGGGTGGGGTGGGAGAGAGAGAGAGAGAGAGAGAGAGAATGTCCATAGTTAACGGTAAATCACTGTTAGCCATACAATTTCATGAGCAAAGTGTGATATTCAAATTTTCTTCAGATTATGAGGCTCACCCAATAAAGCATTTGTGACCAGTACACATAATAACACATTAAAGAATGTTGTATATTTATTGTATTGTGCTCTAATTTTTGGTTTAAAACAATTAAGAAATACCAGATAAGTTTTGTATTCAAAAGCTAAATTATGAACATATATTTCTTCATTAAAGTAAATTACAAAGTGTTGTTAAGCTATTCTTACCCTTAATATAGCAGTGCTATACAAATAAAAAACTAAGAGCGGGCCTCAATTGATCAGCCATGAAGGGCGCTGGCTGTAAATATTCAAGCTTCCCATGCTTTTTCAATGACCAAGAAGCGTTGGGAAATGTGTCCTTAAAACTTAAATATTCATTACGCAGATGGTGAACTGGAAATAGTAAATATATTTAAGTATTTAGGGGGCTTTTTACCTCGGGTGCTTCATATCACGAAAATGAAAAAATGTTAGCGGGTCAAGCCTTAAAGGCTATTTTTAAGATGAACACATATTTGTATAAATTTACCGCCTAAACGTACTATTGATCTTTTTGATAAATTGATTTTGCCCATTCTTAATTATACATCAGAAATTTGGGGATTTAATAAAGGGGTTTGCAATTAGAAAGGACTTTTCTAAGCTTTTGTAAACGTTATTAGGGGTTAAGATATCGGCTCAAAATAGTTTTGTGTACGGATATATAGGTAGATGTAGCCTAGAGACTTATCGGTTATATAATATTATAAAGTATTGGTTGAAATTTGTCACGAGCTTAGAAACAAAATATATTAATCACGTGTATAGAAGCCTTAAACTCAGTGCGGAGGCTAATCCAAGAAAAATAAACTGGGTTTCTCAAGTAAAGTTACTATTGTCTAAATTAGGCTTCTACGAGGTCTGGCTTGCTCAAGAGGTGGGCGGTATACAGTTATTCATTAATCAGATGAAAATGAGAATTAAAGATGAATGGCTGAAAGATTTTAACGGTGGTTTACAAAACTCAAGCAGAGCTTTGTTTTATAGAAATATAGTTGAATTTGGTTTTAATAAAATACTTAGATGTAGTAGACATACGCAAATACTGAATGGCCTTTTCTCGCTTAAGAATTTCTTCTCATATGCTGGCAGTAGAGTCTGGAAGATGGCGAAAACCCATCTGTGTTCCATTTGATGAACGAAATGCATATTTTGTCAAGTCTAAGAAGACGAGCACCATTTTGTCATCAAATTTCAAGCTTATGAGGATTGCGAACTAAATATATAAAAACATATTATTGGGAACATCCAAATTGTTTTACATTTTTGAAATTAATAAAAAGTGAAAACGCTACTACTGAGATTAGAAATCTAGCAATCTATGTGTACAAAGCATTTGAAAAATGATAAACGATGCTTAGAGTGTCAGTTTTGAATATGTTATGAAGGGAATAATAATCAATAGGTGTTATATGATATAAGTTAAACATACATTTTCTTAAAATGACCGTGTAACTCAAACAATAATTCAAATTTACTTTTTAGTAATATATAAAGCCATTTGTTATTATAACTATGTACCTGAATATACTGTTATTTATATAAATCATGATACGTACTACTGTATGCCATCTTACCATGCCACAAGTGTATCATAAATGTAATTATTGGTGCTATGCTCATGACTCTTGTTAATAAAGAATCTTCTTCTTACAATGGGGGCGTCCGTGGCCGAGTGGTTAAAGTCTCTGACTTGAAATCACTTGCCCCTCACCGCTGTAGGTTCGATCCCTCAGGGGCCTAGGAATCTTTAGGTGAGGAAGCTATCCAGCTGGCTTGCGGAACGTCGGTGGTTCTACCAAGGTGCCCACCCGTGCACGAAAATTGCCCGGAGGGGCACCTGGGGTCTTCCTCCACCAATGGAAGCTGGAAAGTCGCCATATGACCTTAGCTGTTGGTGCGACTATAAAATCCAATTCAATCAATCAATC